>JBBIGC010035090.1:0-12018 GCA_037576955.1 Lepidarchus adonis
TTGTAAAGCACATTGAATGACCTTGTGTATGATAATGTGCTATATAAATAAACTTGCCTTGCCTTGCCTTGCCTAAAGCCTTAGAGGTTTTTTTTGTATTCTTCTCCTCCCTTATGTTTCCACTATTAAAGAAAAACTTAAAGAAATTTGTGAATTTTTATGGAGAGCACTAAATGATCACACATGATTTCTCTCTGGACTTGCCATGGCAGAGATGTTCAACTGGAACTGAATAGCTGATTACCATGAAATGGTAATGAATTAGACTGAACATCAAACCTTGTTTTATGGTAGTTGTGAATACTACTTTAGTAGAATTACATTTGGTTCAAAACAAAAAAATTCATATATACTGATCAGCTATAACATTATGACATCCTGCCAAAATAGAGTAGATCCCTCATGCTGCAATGTTAATTACTTCACCTGTCAGTGGTCAGGGTTTTATTTTCTGTTTTCTGCGAGTCAACCTACATTTATACTAAAATGTCACTAACAGTGGTTTCGCAACATTGTTGTAATACATTAAATAGACAGCGGTAAATTGGGCTTGACCAAACTCGTCTGATAACAGCTACTAAGGCATGAGTCATGACTTATCAAAATAAATAAAAGCCTTTATTTATTCAAGTGTGTTATTTCCAGAGAAAATAGTTACCTTGTTCTTGGCCTTTATGTCTTTGCAACATTAACACATCACTGAGCTTTATTTTTCTTAATTGTTTCATCATTTAATTCACTTCATAATATAATCTCAATGGACTTTTAGAGAGAAAGCAGAAGGTCAGTGTAGGCACAGTAGTAAAGTATGTGTACTTTTTCTCCCTAGTCATTGCATGGTTATTGTTTTCCATCAGGTGGCAGCATTTACTCTTTTCTGTACTCAGTATTCATTTTGAACAAAAGAAATTCAGCAGACACTAGTAGATTTAATGGAAAGTTAGTGAAGTCGTATTATAACTCACAATAGGGACATGATTTTCATTAGTTATACCACAGGTGCAGTTATTTTTAATATATTTGTTTAATTATCAAAATTAGATTGTTTCTTTATTATCTAAATAATAATAATAAACTGTTTTGTGATAGAGTAGAACTTGTACATTGTCTAAAGGCAGTTAGCTGAGGGTTTACTTTGCTCTGGGTTATCAATGCCTTCCTTAAGATGATGACTAAGAGAAAGAATGCTATAGTGCAAGAAATGAGAGCAACTCATTACAATATGCTTATCCACAAAGGTAAACTACCTGTCTATAAAGCTCCCTTTACGCTACAAGGGATGTAATATAAAGGGAGATCTACCTATAACAGTAAATCAGTTATTCATAGTGTAATGGTTTTCTAGCTGGGAAAGACATTAATGACCACTCACACACAAGTCATGCCCTTTTAACCAGACGGAGCTGGCCAGGTCTTTATTGTTTGCTCAACCAGCCTTTATAAAGGCCAACCTGTACCCTGTGCGACCTCTACTGGCTAGGGCGCACACTAATTTGCATACCCGCCCTTAGCAACCAATGGGAGCTGCTTCAACCACTACAATATTCAGTATAAGACTGGTGGTTTTGACAAGGATGCTTTCCAATCAAACTAAAGGCAAACATGAATGTATTTGATACTAGTAATCTGCTGGCATAAATTTGTTACATCTGTACACTTCATCACATCATTTACATGTTCAGCATTGTTCATTATTATTTGCATGTTGATGTTAAACTTTAACGATCAGATTACACAAGCAATGACTGCAAGTATCACGCTCTTTGTCTGACAGATGGAGTGACTGTTACTCAAAGTACACTTATGCTCTTCTCTGATTGACATGTTCTGGGTGTTCTGATGGCTTGATCACTAATTAAATATTTCTAATGAGCCAAAAGGCAATCAGACTCGCAGTCAGAGCTGCCCAGCTTGAGGCTCCTTTACCAGCTGTCCTCATAAAGGTCTCTAGTTGATTGACGCTCACTCTCAGGCTGCATCCCTCCAAGTTCTCTTTTTGCACTGACTACTGCTCCAAGATAGTGGTGTAAGGTGGTCGCAGGATAAACTCCTACCATTTTTAACTTTTGCTAATCAGGGTGGTTTAATAAAAAATGGGCCCCCTGACCTGACTTATTATGGCATGGATCAAACTTGTGTTGACCTATTTCCTCTTCCTCTCATTTCCTGTCCTGTCAGTGGGACCTGTGCTGTATGTGAGATTGTCTCTGCTGGCTAATAAAGTGTCCCAGTCAGGGATCTGAACACCTTGCCTGCTGTCATCCTCTCCTTTCACCACCTGCAGAAGCACCCTTGCGGCAGGGT
This sequence comes from Lepidarchus adonis, assembly GCA_037576955.1. Classification (NCBI taxonomy): domain Eukaryota; kingdom Metazoa; phylum Chordata; class Actinopteri; order Characiformes; family Lepidarchidae; genus Lepidarchus; species Lepidarchus adonis. The sequence goes on from JBBIGC010035090.1 coordinate 2,305, forward strand.
CTGATGGCAATCTGGACTTAAGCCGTGGTAAGTTTGCTGTAGAGTTTAAAATGGAGCTCTTAAGAATTCATGTCATAGTTAATTAAAAAAAAATCCTAAGAATTCAACTTTTTTTTTTTGACTGGATCTGTTTATCCCTAACATCACCTAAACTAGATTAACTTCAAAGATGGTCAGAGATGAGTTTAATTTATTTAATTTGGTGAATCATAAATGTTTCTATAATGATTATTTGGGAACAGTTTCAGATCATTTACTTGTAATGTTAAGTTTTATTTTTTTTTGTCAATTTCACAAATTATTTGTTCTTATTGATGCTCTTAATTTAGCAAATTCCCAAAACAGTACATTCGCTTTCTTCTTTGACAGAAACCTCCTCCCCTTAAACAGTTCAGCAGTGTAAGGAGGAGGGATTGCTGTCTTTCTCTTTGACAAAAGTACAGTATGCACACTTCACGTATAGACAACCCAGTAGGAGTATGAAGGAGAGAGAAGATGCATTACTGCATGCGGAGACCAGGCTGTTTTCATTCAACTATCACAATTAGTCTTTGCCAGTGGATTGCTGAAATTCTTAAGAACATTATTTTTGCATTGGACATTAAAAAACTGCAATATTCCAAGTAAAATATGTATTCTACTAGTCTTTTTGTAGAAAATACTTCACAGAAAATGAAAGTGACTGTCATTGTGAAACACCCAATCAAAATGCACCACTATCATCACTAGGCCACCGTTGCCCGTATCTGATTTAAAATCATTGTTGTATCATCTATGCACTGCAATTATACACAATTTTAAGTTTATATGTAAACATTGAATGACCATGTGTATGATAATGTGGTATATAGGTAAATGAACTTGCCATGCCATAACAAGGCTTTGACTTTTTGACCCTGCAACAACTGCTCTGTGGATTTTGGTGTTGTTGCCACCACCGTATTTGACAATGGGTATAAAGCACTTTTTTTTTTTTGCTTTTTCTTTTCTTAAATAATTATTTTAAAATATTTTTTATTGTGACTTCACAATGCATTTCCATTTGTAATTTTAAATGACAAAAAAAATTAAAAAAAAATTTCAGGCAATGCAAAATTTTTGCTAATAACATGCTAATGCTAAATTGCTTCTTTTCATTTGACATTTGGTTGTTTAAAACCAAGATTCAAATAATCACTGTGCGGTCCTGAATTTGTGAAGGTTACTGCTCTGTCAAACTTCACTGTACTATTAATTTTAGTTGACTACGTTTGTTTTTTTGTTAACTGTTTCCTAGTCTGTGCAACTCAATATTCTGTTCCTTGGTTTTACCATTGGTAATGGGTGATCAAAGGGATTTACATGTATGTGGTCTCATACTGATATATATTAAACTAAAGAGTAAATAGATTTTTATGCCCCAGATATGCAAAGTTTTAGTTAACAGTGCAAATAATTTGACCCTATATATTTTTAAAAGAACAGTTTTATTCCTAAAATAAAACACCCATGCAGGAATTGGAATGATTTTTCCCTAAATGGTAAGTGATTTCTTCAAACATTTTGAGCAACTAATCTAAATCGGATTAAAAGTTTTTCATATGACTGTTTTTACTTGTTAAGGTTTTTGTGATTGTCGTCTTAAATGTATGAGGCATTAGATGTTACAGGCCATATTGAAAGCCTGTGGGCTGTGGGCTTAATAAAGGCTTTGATATGCAGATGTTTAGTTCACATGTATCCGTTCAGAAAAGAATTCCTCACAATTGATGAAATACCTTTCATACATTAATTTCTGCAGTAGCAATGTGTTATGTTGGAGGACATTTCATTACCAGAGAGCCTGCTGCTATGTGTGTAGCAGAGTTACGCCTCTAAGCTGCTGAGAAGGATGAAGACAAAAGCTTAGCACTGAGGCAGAGAGAAAACATGAAGGAAGGATAGAAAAAGCAATAGGAAGAGAAGTTTGCTAAATCCTGGATCTCAGCTACAGTCACTTTTGTTATGACCCACAAAGACAGTCACAGTCTAGAGGACGTGGTGAATACAGGCTTAGTGACACCGGGTCAAGTCTGTGGAACCTCCGCAAATCCACCGAAGGCCCCTTTCTCTCTGCTTCTCTTAGATGACAGACATATTGCAATTAAGTGAGTTCATACAGTAAATCTCTCAGTCACTTTTAGACAATTTGTGTAACATAGTCCCTAACACCCAACATCTTAATGAGCACAGCTTTTTTTTTTTTACATGTTCTGTGCAATAGTGATCTCTCACTATTGTCTACTAAGAGTGTGTGAGTGTGAGTGTGTGTGTGTGTTATACTAGTCATAAACTTAAAATATTGTGAAAGTTCATTATTTCTTGACATTTCTTTCAGGAAGTGAAATCCATATATTACAAATTCATTACACAAAGAACGAAATATATGAAGTCCCAGAGTCTGGAGTAAGAGTGGAGAGGCACAGAATCCATGTTGCTTGAAGTCCAGTGTGAAGTTTTCACATTCAGTGATGATTTGGGAGCCATGTAATTTGCAGGTGTTGGTCACAGTGTTTTCTAAAGTCCACAGTCAACACAGCATTTACCAGCAAATATTCTGCTTCCTTCTGCTGACAAACATTATGGAGATGCTGATTTTATCTTTAAGCAGGACTTGGCACCTGCCCACACTGCCAAAGGAACCAAAAGCTGGTTCAATGACCAGAGTGTTATTGTGCTTGATTGGCCAGCAAACTCTCCTGACCTCAACCTCATAGAGAATCTATGGAGTATTGTCAAGAGGAAGATGATCTGAAGGCTGAGATCAAAGCAACCTGGGCTTCCATTACACCTCAGCAGTGCCACAGGCTGATCACCTCCATGCCACACAGTAATGCAGTAATTCATGCAACAGAGGCCCAACCAAGTATTGAGTGCATAGGAATGAACATACTTTTTAGAAACCTGACGTCAAGAAATATTTAACCATTTCATGATATTCTAATTTTATGAGCAGCACCTGTATATCACATGCATATCAGCTCTTGTGGCCGTGTAGGTGCACTGTGCAGGTAAAACTGTAGTTCTAATCTCTTCCTGTGTTATTTGTTAATCCCGTTATACCGCTTGTCATAAAATGGTCAGGATCCCCAAAGGACCAACAGTGAGCAGCTTCTGTGTGGATGGTGGATAGTTTACAGCACAGCAGTGACACTGACATGGTGGAACATTAGCAATGGTACTGTTTCTGGTGTTCTGTTGAGTGCCAGTATACTACCCACCATGCCATCATCACCGTTGACTGCATGGTGGTTCAGGCTGTCTGTAGGTAAGTGACAGGTACTTATTTTTCACTTCAGCATGAAACCTGTTCACAGAAATCATACAACATAGAAGAGGACACTCTCCTCAGTGTCTTTACCTGCAACGTTCACTTCAGAGCCTGAGAATAAGGTACGATTCCAATAAGGAATCGCTGTTCCCAGTGAACTTCCATAGTAGTGGATACTGTGGTGTTGTGTGCTACACTAGCCTGTGGCACTGTTTTATTACTAGCAGTTTAATAACAGAGCACAGAGAATAATCTTCAGTGGCATAATCACCCTCAGTAATCAGGGAGGATAATGTCTTAATTGGGCCCCGTTCTTCATAAATCTACTTTTGCAATTTTACAACAAACATATACCAGATCTTTTCCAAAAAAGCTGAGATGTTCCCCATGACAGGCAGAGGTGGCTTAGACCTTAGGAACCTTGTGATCAGAGGGTCACAGGTCCTAGTCCCAGCCCAGGCAACTCCGAACTACCCTTGAGCAGATACAATCACACTACACTGCTCCCATGGTGCTGTTGAGAGCTGCCCACTGCTGTATATTGTCAATGGGTTCAACTTTGTGTGATGGTGTTGACAGTAACAAAATACTTTCACTTCTGATAAATCTCTGATGTTTTTATTCACATATCTTTATTGTTCAGTGCTGAGAAACTTCATCTATTCTGGGTGCACCACACGGACCCTGGTTACAATCCCAGTCTAAGGATGAGGCACTATACAGAAGATGCCTGGACAAACACAGCAGGTTAGTGAAAGGAGAAATGAGGTGTTAACTTGTTGGGGATTTTTTTTGAAGTGTTACATTTTGCCCTGACTGTCTGTGGCAAATGAGAGAGAGGGTGCTTTTAAATATGTGCACAACAAAACAAAGACTTACTTTCCTTTCAGTGTCTAGAGATTAGCGTTTTCTTACTGGAAGTATGAACCAGTTCAAATGATTTCTTCTAGGCACACTACCGACAGAGACACTCAGTAAACTGACAGTAAATGCAGATTGCTCTGTTAGCCTCTCTCTCTTCTGTTTCGCTTGGCGTGGTAATAATGAGTGTTAATCGTGATGAAGTGGCTGTCAGCCATAGGCAGACAAGAGAGGCTGTGTCAGCTGCTGTCAGGCAGCCAGTGGTTGTGGTTTGAGTGGGCAGTAATCAGGACAGCCGACTTCCATTCTTTCTGTTACTAATAGAATAAGTTGCTCTTGTACTGATCAAGGGAACTTTACCCCATTTCCAACTGTTTCCAACAGTTAATGTACATGAAGGTACCCTGGAATTACCAATTTAACAAATAATAAATACTAATAAATAAAATAAATAATTTACAAATAAAATAAATACATAATAGATTTTTTTTAAAAAGCTGTTCTTCTGTTAACTGCTGCATATTTCTTGATTGAATGATTTATTTGTTTGTTTATATACCTTTTGGTTTTGTGATTAGGCTATTTTGTTTGTAGATAAATTATTTATTTATTGGTTTGTTTACAGTTAGCCATGTCAACTGTTATTTTTTAAGTTTGCATTGTGTTGTAGTAGAACAATTTCACCACTAGGGGTCACCGTTTTGTACTTTTGTGCCACACTCAGCAACCTTGGACGGCCTGTTTGTTTTTCTGTCTGTTCATATGTCTCATTTGAACTTTCTAAATACATATTATTCATGCAGTTGTTTAGGACATGGTGCAGTTGGAATCACAAAGCCTGACTTCAGATGCTCACCATGTCCAGGGAGTGCAGGCCAACACTGCCTTTTGGCCCAGAGCATTGTTTGGTTGGAGAATCAAAGCTGTTTGGTCAGAAGAGAAGCACTTTTATATCTGTGTGATCTTCAAACGCAGGGTACCTGCTCACTTCAAAGCACACAACAAGAGAGCACTTGCATCTATTAGCACAGCAAAGATAAAATAAGACACAATGTAGACAGCTGAATTTTTTTTATTCCAGCATTTCAATCAGTTTTTATTGTGCATTAATGCTGCTGCAGTGTCTCAATAGCTCCACAGAACTAAATATGCAACATTTACACATTTAAGGGGGATTTTCTGCCCAATTAACTCAACTTCAGTTCCACCAGCTAAGTAGCTAACCTTGTTACAAAATACACTCAACACTGGGAGGGTGAAGGTTAGCTCCTGCTGCTGCCATAACTTAGTCAAATATTGTACCTTACTTCAGCGGCCCCGAACCTTTTTCATGCCACAGACCAGTTTAATATCAGACAATATTGTAGTGGTCCTGGGGTGATGCTAGTGTCTGTGTGAGAGGTGCATCATGGGAGTGAGGAGATGTTCCACTATGATGGGTTATTGTTCATGTTCTGTGTTACAGGAGTAGAAGCAGCAATAAGAACGAACGATTGTATGTGTTGTGTTTTGTGCGAGCGAGCTGGCAGTGGATGAGCAGGCCCACTCTCTCCGTAACAAGTCTAGAGATTGGTGACTCTGTCGGCCTGGCCATTCACTGCCATGCCTCGCTCACAGGTTCATGCTCGTGCGCATCCTAGCCTCTAGGGACAGATAACACCGATAACAGATTAGCCCTGATAAAGGCTGGTACAATAAATCTGGCAGGCAATCCAGCTTGTTCAAAGCATAACTGTGTGCGAGTACTCTGCTCCATTCCCAAGAATCACTACAATATTTTCGCAGACCGGACCGGACGTGTCGCGAATAAAAACAACAAAAAATGATACGACCAACACTGTGGTATTTTGTTAATAATAATAAACGTGAATCCACTATGTAATTATGTAACTTTTTTAGTAGCGTCCTCCTGAAATGCGCTAAAACGATCAGAGTAACGTCCTCCTCTGCCCCTCGCACACTCTGGTCGCTATGGTAATACGTAAACGTTCCTTTCAGAATAAGTTTTCAGTGCTGTTGTGGCGATCTCAGGGTTTTCTGCCATGACTTTCATCCAAAATACTGTCAAAGTTGAGTCTCTAACACACTTAGATGCTACGGATTGAGATTGTATTAAAAAAAGGTTTAATTTTTTGTACAGCCCAGTCCCAGCCTGCAGCCCGGTACGAAATGCTCCACAGCCTGGTTGTGGACAATTCAGAGTCGCCAATCTAAAAGCTGCATCACAGGAAGTTATTGCATAGATTTTCTTTTTTTTTATATATATATATATATTTACATTATACACAGGGCACTGTAGGCCAAAGGTCTCAAATGTACCACTTGTTTACCATCACCATTACTTAAAAGAACATGTAGCACATGTGTAGGTGCACTGGTGATTTTGAATCGTAAATGAAATGCACAATGTATTTGTGTGGCAGACATTGTGACTCCTGGTTTCCATCACCTTTCATTACACAAGTGAACAGGCCATTCTCGACACTGGTTGTATGTGGGTTTTGTAATGTTCATGTTGATTTCAAAGCTGTGTTTAGTTTTTTTCTAGCACGTATAGTTGTTTTAAAGAAGCTAATATATTGTGACAGAGCTGGGGGCTTGGGCTCAGTTGCTGCAGAGTATCATGGGAGAAGGATTGAGACTGGATGTTAAGTGACGTCACTGTTATGGTGTTTAGTACAGGGACAATGTGTTTGCTGTTGTTGCAGGGTTGTGCTGTGTGGGTTGGGAGGTGGATGGCTGAGCGCGGTGCGGTCGTGGTTGGTGCGCTGAATATAATCTTGGTGGGCTCAGCCATCCGCCATTAACACGCTATGGGTTGGTTCATGCTTAGTGCAAACTCTCCTGGAGAGGGCGCACAGGTTCGGGAATTCTTATCAGGACTGGTGATAAACTGTAAATGGGCCGCGTCCCATATTCGTGCTCCAAACCCTTGTCAGTCTCCATTGTTTCCTCCACGACTTCCAAAGAAAAATTTGTCACAATACTGTACTTCCCAGACCCAGAGGAAGAAAAAAATCAGATTGCAAGTGTTTCTGAAGAAAGTGTTAGCAGCCTGACACCATTCTGTAGATGGAGAACACTGTGAGCCTCTTTGACGTTGCACTGAAGAAATTGAACGTTTTCCTGCATAAAGTGCTTATGCATTTTACATGCAAGTACAGTGTAAACTTTTTACTTGTTACTTGTTGACATGACTGGAAAAAAAATAAAAACAGATTGAAACAGTGATTTAGAAAAATGCTTTGTGGTCTAAGATTACACACATTTTTCCTTGTGTTTTAAAGAACTCCAAGTCTGTAACTTCTATAGTGCATCACTTCACATTAACACTCTCTCTCTTGTTTATATCTCAGCCATTTGAATTATATGCACTGGGGCCCAGTGAATTATAGAATAACTTTGAAAAAATCAGTGAAATTCCCCTTTAACCAAAGTTATATTGATATGTATTATAAGGTCATAAACTCCACTGGTTTGATTAAGCATCATGATTTTGCATGTGCAGTGCAGTCGAGAAACAGGCTGGTCAATACTGCAATAGCTCTGAACTGTGTACATGTAGTGAGAATAACAATGGGGTAGTATGTGGTCAAACACTAAAAGTGTGACCTAAAGACAAGTGTTAAGCTTGTAGTCCTGCAGCTGAGATTCACTGCTTTCTCACCATGTTTTTACATCTTTACCAGGAGGAAAAGACTATTTAAAACCGAGTGGTTTAATGTACACATCGACATTTTTATTATTTCAGTTCTGTTTTTATATTTTATAATACATTCACACAATGTAAAGGGCAACTGGCAAAGTATTTAAAAAGTTTTTAAAAATAATAATAAAACAAAGTTGAATTGTATATTATTTATACTCTTTTAGTGACCCCTCATGCCCAGTAGATGTGACCATTGTCTCTCTCCTAAATGACATTGAATAAATGTTCATTGAATAAAGGTGATCATTTACGATAACTGACCCTTCAGTCTCAAGTATGGGTTGGCAAAGTTGAGCAGATTATACTGCTTCAGCCCCCGTCTTGTTGCTCTCTAGGTTTGTCAAAAAAACCTATGGACATTATTAAGAATTATTTTCATAGGATTTCCATATACCTAAATTATAGATTATACACTATAAAATGTTGAACAATTTGTCAAATAAAATCTGCTGAAGTGTGCATCATGCTGCAGCCTGTTTGCCCCACTCAGTTACAGTGGCTAAATATGGTTTTCTAATGCAAGAAACATTTTGTAGGAAAACAGAATTTAATGAGGGCATATTTGTCCCATTGTCCATAATAATAATAGTTAAATATCTAATAAGTTACATTATTCAAAAGAAGTAAATGAAAACACAAACCATAAGAGTAAACATCCATCCATCCATCCACCCATTTTCCGCCGCTTATTCGGAATCTGGTCGCGGGGGCAGCAGCCCCAGTAGGGAAGCCCAGACCTCCCACTCCCCAGCCACCTCCTCCAGCTCCTCTAGGGGGACAAAGCCAAAGCCAGCCGAGAGATATAATCCCTCCAGCATTTCCTGGGTCTACCCCGAGGCCTTCTCCCAGTGGGACATACCTGGAAAACCCTCAGAGGAAGGCGCCCAGGGGGCATCCTAGCTAGGTGCCCAAACCACCTCAACTGACTCCTCTCCACACATAGGAGCAGCAGTTCTCTCCCGGATAACTGAACTCCTCACCCTATCTCTAAGGTAGAGTCCAGCCACCATACAGAGAAAACTAATTTCATCCGCTTATATCCACAATCTCATTTTTTTTGGTCACTACCCACAGCTTGTGGCCACATGTGAGGGTAGGAACGTAGATTGACTGGTAAATCGAAAGCCTTGCCATAAGAGTAAACAACCAAATAAAATCTCAGAGCGTTTAGCTAGAATGGACAGGGAGAGATTAATATACGTCGGTAAGGGGTAAGGCTGAATCGATCTTCAATTTTAAACGAGTTAGAGGGATGACCAGAAGCAGCTGATTAGATGATCTTAAGGTTTTAGTTGAAAATGTATTCTGGAGTAGTTCAGTGACATAGGAGAGAGCTTGGCCATTTTGAGCTTTAAAAACAAAGTACAATTTTAAAGAGATCAGTATTGGTGATAAAACTGACCCTTGAGGGATCTAAGCAGCTGAGCAGAATGTCATGGTCTTTGGTGTCGAACGCTGCACTGTTTTCCTCATTGTAATAGTTCTATAATGTTCAGAAATGCAACAAAAAATTGCATTTTTATAACTGAAATGCAGTTATCCTGAATCATTAAGACCTGTTATTAATTTAAATAAAATATTAAAACTACATCTGTTTACACACCCACCAGATCCCTTAGATCAGCGAGGGAACAGCGTTTGGAGATTCCACCCCCAAGAGGAGTCAAACATCTTCTCCTTCATTCTCCCTCACTGGTGGAACGAGCTGCCCAGACACATCAGAACTCAGCACCTAAAGCACTTGTATATATAAATAGGACATGTTAACTATACTGTAACACCTACCGTCTGTTTTAGAATTAATCATATGCTCTTAACGATAGTGTAGAAATGTGTTTCAGAATTACGTATAAGC
>JBBIGC010035145.1:0-12015 GCA_037576955.1 Lepidarchus adonis
AGCAGCATATCAGCACAAACGTTAACAACGCAACTGGGTGCGGATACACACACGTAGCTCACAGCAAGTATATTTCTACCTTTAGTGCTGTGAGTGGAGGTTCAGTCCATGTTATTATTGTGTGTATGAGGGTGTAGTTGTCCATTATGTGTGTATTCAGTTATAGGTGGATGTGGGTGTTTGCGATGTTTGTAAGGAGCATAGCATCAGTATTTGCTCATCCTGCCACAACTGAACCGTTTTCATTGTGTTGTTGTTGTAATTGTATTGTAATTATGTTCATTTTCAAGTTGATGTTCTTGCACTTGTTGTTGTCTAATAAATAAGTGAAAATGTTACATGGGCACAAGGCGAAGTTCTTTGTCAATGATGATTTAAAATAATTTAAGGTTTTTATAGCCTGTCTTTAAAGAGCACATTTATGTGTCGAAGGTGTAATAACTTTTTTTTTTAAGTGCAGCAAAGGGTTAATAATAATTGCAATGTGCTTTCTGTCCTCAAGTCTGGCGTTTATGCTCCCGCCTTAGCCCCGCCTTAGCCCCGCCCTCTTGTAATCTAGTTCAGCTGTCTCTTGTTCCCGGTCTCCGTCCATGTCCAGGTGTTGCTTATTGTCTTTATGTATTTAATCCTCGTGTTGGGTCGTGATCTTTATAACATCCGTCATGTTTTCCGGCGTCTATGCTCTATAATTTGTCTAGATCATATATTCTCGTGTTTATTTTGTATTTAGGTTTTAATACAGTAATGCCGTCCTGCCGAGCCAAAATTATTACAGAAAGAAATGTTATTATGGACTAAAAACAGATCACAGTCGATAATTAACTACACAGGCACATTTCAACACCTCACAGAGGAATTATAATGTGCTGTTCATATTTGCTTGTGTAGTTAATGAGTGAACTGTGCTGTTTTTGTATTGTGTAGATTTAAAATACTAATACATAAATAGCAGAAAGCTTACTGGACAGGTCGTTATCATAATTATTGTTATTAATTAAGTGATAGCCCAATTGGTGATATGATAATTCTATTACAATGAAAATCTTTATGTTTACTTGTGTTATTAAGATCAGATTTGATTCGACTTTATTGTTATTGTGAAGAGTAGGAATACAGAGCCAATTAAATGCAATTGTAATAATATTGAGTATTTTACTGTTTGAGTTTATTCTAATGGTATATAGTGGTAAAATCACACACAGTGTCCAGAACATTTTTCTTGTGCACTTTGTGTAGAACATCTCCATGTCACTTCTGAGAGCACGAGCTTCATCTGTGTGCATGAGCGAGTTCTATTCCTCCATCTCCCAGTGTGGAAGCCACAGTGTATCTCAGAGTCCTGTCTGAAACAAGTGAAGTTAACGTTTCATTAAAATGAGTCTGATGAATCTGGACAGCGGAGGACATCGAGCTTCACGAAAACACCCTCCGGCGTCTAAACGGCGAAGAGCTCGTAATGGAGTCACTGGGCTGGAAGCAGGAGTGGGTGCCCACATGTGCAGCGTAGGGGTGGGGATCGCAGGGTCTCTCACGATACCATACTATACACGATACATGGCCTACGATAACAATAATATCGTAATAATCGATATATCGCACGACAATTATGTAGTGATATAACAGAAACACAGGGGTCTTATTAATTTACATAAGTAACAGCAATGCTATCGTCACCTTTCTCATATTTGTGGTCGGAACCGCAGAGAAACCGCTACTTCGCAAGTGCGCTAACATCGTGCTACTAACTTTTACATTTATTCACTTTGCTGATGCTTTTATCCAAAGCGACTTCCAGGTACAGGAACAATCAAGCATAAATTCAGACATGACAACACTAATATGAGAGCTACAAGGAGTTCAACACATTCCTCTTAGTCATAAAACAATAATTTAGATAAGAGAAGAAGCGCCTCGCTCCATAATTCGTCCGGTATAGACGCGGTTAAAACTAGCACGTAAACACGCCTTCCGCTACAGCACGCTTCTTTTAACCGACAAATTATGGTTTGTTACGTTTCGGTCTGATCTAAATTATTGTTGAGGACAGTTCAGTAAATAGATGTTGTAGATATTGGTGGGACACGTGATTCTACACACTTTTTAAAGAAGCTCTCTAGCGATGTGTGTTTACGTATGTTGATGATTCGTTGTTAGCGTCATCCAATCTCTATGAAAGAAGTGCAGGAAAGAGACGTCATACAATAATCCAATAACAAAGTTCTAAAAGCCAAACTCAGACTTTAGATTTAAATGTGGCTGGGGTTGAGCTTTTCTGCATTTACCTGTTATTTATCTTCAGCTGTTCACCCGTCTCCTGCACTCACTCGAGCAGCGCCACCCAGAGGAGAGACGAGGTAGCGACGCCGGAGAATCAAATAGGTGGCGAACGTTTATCCATTTAAATATTGAAATTGACGTCAATGTATTGATTATTGCATCACATGAGCATTGACGACGAAATGCAGCGTGTGGATTCTTTTATAGAGAACATTATTCTAATCTAATTAACTAATTACTAATAGTACTACTTAAGCCAATGAGATACCAGGTTGTGAAACTGTGAATTTTCCAATATAAACACAGTATTAAGGAACCCCACCTAACCCGCTGTAGGACTTCTCCCTCTCTTGCCCTCAGATAAAAGACCCCGGACCATCAGAACCCAAACCACAAGGTTCCACAACAGTTTCTGTACAAAGACACAGACTGTGAAGGTTTAATCTGAGTCTGTTCTGCTCTCTGGACTGTTAGTCTTCACATTTCTCATTATCTGTCTGCACTTTACTGCACCTACTACACCTGCACCTTTTAAACTATTTTGTGATGTAGTTTGTGTTTTGTTTAGTATCTGTCGGTAGCTTGCACTGCTTTTTATTATTTTATTATATAGATTTTTACTCCTTCTCTCTCGTCCCACCTCCCCTGTGTGTGTATATTGTATATAATCTGCAATAAGGTTTTCAATCATGAATTTTATTGTACATGTGCCTGTACATTATACACATGACAATAAATCTCTTGAATCCATTTCAGATTCACACAATTATATAACATTAGTCTAAATATTCCAGTTATAAGCACTGCTGGCAAAAAGTCATGTGTTGTACTTCTGATGTCTGGTTCCATCCACCACTGTCCCTCTAGAGCAGGGGTGGGCAATTCCTGCATAGTTTGATTGTTCACCACCTTAAACACACTCACTAAACCTGGCAATTAACAGGTGAGTTGAACCAGGTGTGCTTGAGCAGGGAGATCACCAATCTGTGCTGGACACTGGCTTTCAGGACTATAACTCACTGATTATAGTGGTGGTGAATGGAACCAGAAGTTGCCCCCACAAAACCCTGCAATGTCTCAGGGCAGGTCCGGTCCATAATTTAGACTTTAGAGGAACCAGACGTCTGGTTTTATTCACCACCATTGTTTCTCCAAAGCAACTCAACTCAGAATGGTGTTGTTTGCATTTTGACCGTTTAAATGTGCATGTTTTTTATTATGGTAGTAATCATTGTGCTTTATTGCAATGGTTTTTTTTTACACATACAAACGCAGTTTCATTATATTAAACATTCAGGCGTGGCTGGCTCAGTATGTTTCATGTTCGAATTGTCCGTTTCACCTTAAATAGAGCAGCAGTTCCATTTTGGAGACTCGGGCGCTATAATGGAACCGCTGCTCCATTTAAGGTGGAACGGAAAGTTCGAAAAAGAAGTTGGCTAATAAGAAGCCTTGTGAATTGTTTCAGGTGTGTTGGAACGGAAATGTGTTCAGGGTAGTGAATTTGGTCATTGTAGACAAAAAAATCCCCAAAATCCGATATAATTAGCGGAGGAAAAGCGAGCAAACTCACCGGTCACTTTTATAGCCTCCAGCATCGCCTCAGTCGGAGGTGTCAACAAACGCACGACACTTAACAAACAAAGCCCACAATCCTGTCGTACTTTCACACGCCTCAGAGTCTTGATTTTTCTCAAAAAAAGTCTCGAAAAATCTCATACACTCGGAGCCTCTCCGCGAGTCACCGCCGGTCCGTCTTCGCAGAGGCGGCTTGTTGCCATGGCGTACTGCGACGTCATCAAAAACAAAACGCGTAACGGGCACGCCACCGCCATCCAATCACATTGCACGCATTTCTTACGTTTGTTAATATTTATGAGCACGCACAAAGCTCGTGCTCTGATTGGTCGAGCATGTTTATATTTCAGAAACTTGCAATATCGCAGAATTGATCACGATAAGAATTATTTTCCAAATTACGCGCTATGTCCTTAAACCATCGGGTGTATATTATGTGCTATTATTTATAGTAAAAACAGATTAGTGCACAGAAATGTCCGTACAGTTGAGGCCAAAATTATTAGCCCCCCCCCCCCCTCATGAAATTAGACAACACTCTTGATTTCCCCATGAAAATGACCATTAACAAGAGTTTGTTGTTTTATATACAAATACACTATAAAAACAATGTCCACTAAGTTTAATTAGGATATTTTATTGATACACAAGTTGAAAAAAGAAAGGGCAAAAATGAGACTATTAGAGACTATGAGAAATTATTAGCCCCCTGGCCATTAATTGTCAATAGTGTTCCCTTTCTAAGCCACAACTGACAACAATCTCTTAGAGTAGTTCTTTACTAGGTTGGTACAGGTCTCCTGATGGATTTTTGTCCCATTCTTCCATTGCAAATTGTTCTACCTGGTCCTAATTGCATGGTTTCCGAGCGTAGACGTTCACCTTGAGCAAGCACCACAGATTCTCAATAGGATTGAGGTCTGGATCTAGGTTTTGGAATCCTTGAGGAACTGCTGGACTAATTTTAATGTCTGCTTTGGGTCATTGTCTTGTTGGAAGACCCAGTGATGACCTAAGCCTAGACTACAATATTTCTGCATATTTTCCCTCAAAATGTCAACAGAATTTTCTTTTTCCATGATGCCATGCACCCGAACAAGGCTCCCTGTGTCTGAGGCTGCAACACAGCCCCACAGCATGATACTCCCACCACCATGTTTAACTGTGGGAACTGTGTTTGTAGGGTTGAAGGCCTCTCCCTTCCTTCAGCAAACATAAGCAACATCCATGTGTCCAGTTTAGTCTCATCAGACCAAAGCACAGAATCCAAAACTCATCTTTACCGCTCGAATTTCATTACTCTTTGAGTAAAGGGGGTTCTTCTGGTATGATGGCCCTGAAGCCCACCATGATGAAGAACCCTCACAACTGTGTTCCTTTAAACATCAACTCCAGATGGGGTCAGATGTCTGGAGCTCCTTGGCAACATCTCTGACCATTTTCCTCTCCAGCGCTTATGGCCACGGTCAGGTTTGGAGTCTTTTTATGTTGATTGAATGTTGATAGGAAGCCAATTGCCTGCAGGTGTTGTTAATAATTTTGGCCTCAACTGTATATATAGTTAGGTGAAAAAATTAGCACACCCCATTAAATATTCAGTTATTTAAAATGTTATGTTGATGTCTAATTTTGTATTTATTTATCTCTGATTTAATTGCAGATAAATAAGAAAATAAACCTTGATTAATTCAAGAAAAAATGTTCAGCATTGATGTTCTTTGAAGCTTCCGTGTAATTTCAACCATTAAAATTGTGAATAAAGTTTGGTATGTGCTAATTTATTCCTCACCAGAAATCATGTTTTTATAGAATTACATTTTACAGAAGATTTTAAAAAGTTTTTACTTCACTTTTGTTACGTTGTTTTACTTGAATCTTCCAGTTTGTGGTTAAAATTGACATCAAATATCCACACGTCCATAAAAGCAATAATAAAACTACTCACAGTAAGTGAGGGACATTGTGAGAGACTTGGTGGACGTCATACATATGGTGTTTGTTTCACTTCAGACGTTTTTGGGATTCCTGTTATTGTCTAAACTTTGGGGTAATTAATATTAAACTAATTAAATAGTTTTTCTTCTCTTACATTATTAGTAATATCAAAGGGAACGTTTACTTATTTAAAATTCAGAACAAATAGGAAAAGCACTCATGTAAATAACATCCTGAACTTATTGCGAGTAGTATAAAGTTCTGAAGGGAAAATCGTGGAGAACATTCAGGAAGCAGTTTGGAACGACTCCATATTCTGAACGACCTGCGACCGTTTAAGCTCCAGCTAAACGGGGACAAAACATTTAGTGTTCGAAAGAACAGGAACCTACAATAAAAGGTGAAATCCAGCTCCTTTTAAAAGGTGCAGAGCTCCTCCAATGGGCTTTCACCCAGCAGCCATAACATTAAGACCACCTACCTAATAGTGAGCAGGTCTGCTGAAAAAGCTCAGACAGTCTGATCTCTTTCTATCGGAGCTCCTCATGGGGATCAGACCAGACAGGCCAGCTTTCACTCCCCACAGGAATCACTGAGCCTCGGGTGCTCAACACCAGATCACTTTCAGCAGGTTCTACAGCAGACCTGAACACTGGAACATACAGCACAAAAAGTCTTGACACAATCATATTTGAAGCCATTTTTCCTCAAACAGAAGATTAATATTAGTATAATTGTAAAGAACAGTGAACACTGACTTTGTCTTAACCATTTCCAGTGTCTGCAAATTCCTGGTTTGGCCTCCATCAGTCCTGCCTTCCATTAAACAAGGTTCTGCTGGAGTTCCACAGTTCCACTGGATCTGGATCCAAACCTGTTCTTCTAACCAGCTCAACGTGTACAAATCTTTACAAAGATCAAACTCTTGATCCTTTTTACTGCTGCTTTTACTCAGTTCTCTTGTCCTCGATGCAGAAAGATTTCGTGCCGAGAGAAATGGCTTTAAACCAATCGTGTAGGCGTCAAGACTTTTTCACACCCGGACACGTTCCATCGTAATAACAATTCGAGGTCAATGTTCATTTCTTCACCTGGTAGTGTTAATGTTATGGCTGATCAGTGCTGAACACATTTTAAAGAAATGCATCAGGAACCTCAACACAAAACCGCACACTGAAAAGGAAGGACAGATTCCCAACAGTAATCAATAGATGATTGACATCTTCAGCACTGAGGAACCTCAGCAATCTGAGCTCAGTCCTGCACATGGAGCAACATCCTCAACTCAAAACAGGAAATAGCCAATACAACCACATCTCGCCCTTAAACCAGACCGAACACAACGTTTCCTTAATACTTTCACATCCACTTCATGTTTATGATCAACATTTTCATCATTAACAGCAAAAAAAGCCACTAATTTCCGTGGAAAGTCAAGCACGTACAAAGTTTTTGGTCCATCGAGGCCAAAATTTATTAAAAGGCAAAATAAAATAAAAATGGACATGGATTACAATAGACCAAGATATTTTGTGTATTTTTCAAAGAAGCCAACATAGCTGACAACCACCCTATTCAAAAATTCTACCTTTAAAAATAAAAAAAAATAGCAATATAATAAAACAAAAGGGGAAAAAAAAAAACATTCGTAGGACATTGTATTGCGGGACAGTCTGCATCAAGACAAAACCGAGGAGTTCTTTACTGTTTTCTTTAAAATCCAGTTGAATCAAGCTCCCAGGGCCGTAACCGTGCTCTGAGGAGAGAGGAGTTCAACAAGGGTGTGTACTGGGTCCGTTTCAGTTTCGGGATTCTACATTTCACACACACTGCGAGTTTTGGCAGAAGGGGCCTACGTTCCCCTCCTAAATCATCCCCACCTGGTAGAAAGTTTGTGTCCCCCGAATAAACATTTTTACAAAACGTCCTGATGAAAAGATCTACTGTGCACCTGTGTTTTTGGCCAGAGAACGATCAGTAGAGGAGGAAGTGTCTCACATTGGTGGAATCAGTCAAAATGTCAGGGGCTTATGGTAAACATTCGGGGACAGCCTCGTTTTTCTTTTTTTGGCAGAAGTGATAATGATAAAGTCTAGTTGCACATCAATACGGGCCCTGCTCTCTCTCCATGAGCGCTGCCGTCATCACTCCATACTCTCAGGGTCTGCTTGAGCCATGTACGCGTCCAGCTCAGCATCCAGGTGGCCCTTCGTCTTGGACATGTAGGCGTCTAGCTGATTGTCCAGTTGCTCCCTCGTTACAGCAGGACGTGCGGCTCCTCTTCCTCGTCCACGACCACGGCCTCTTCCAACGAAACCCCCGCGGCCGCGCAGCCCACCCCGTCCTGAAACAGCAGCAGTTACTGTGAGAATACACACGGCACTGAAAACCTAACACATTTACAGTTATTTCACATACAAGGATTATTTAATCAATATTCAAGAGAATTGTTGACTAATTTATATGAATTTTTGGCACCGCTATCTTGACACAGTCTACACGGGTCACTGTCTCGGGGCTACTCCTCTCTGCCGAGTGTGTAAAACAGACAAATCGTTTCTTTATATTAGCAGACTACACCATTTTAATTCCAATTTTACATTATTGATAATGAAATTCTCAGTTATAAACTGAATTGCTGAAAAGTTCAACTGAATCGGATTAAATATTAGTTATTAAATATTAGCGAAGGAAGGTTAAATTATCATTAATGGCTTCTGTTGTAGATTTACTTGCCATGAGAATGGTTCAACTTTTGAAATATAAAAATGTTTATGACTGCTTTACCATTTTTTTGTGGGACGTCAATCAAAATATCCTGATGTGATGACACGAAAAACTCATTTAAAGTTCACTATGCAACTTACCTTAAGTCAAGGCATTGCATTTGAATACATTAATATAAATAAATCAATTACAAAACTATAAAAATATTTCCTTGGCACTGAATCAAGTCAGAAATTGCTGGAATCCTGACGTTCCAACAATGCTCAATATAAAATAAAATTTATTTCTAAACAAAATGTTTTACTTGGTCCCACTCCTGAATAGTTTTCAGGCCTAGAACTTCAGCCTGTAGACGAAACACATTCTCCCATTAAACACAAAGTGCATTAAAGTCAAGTAAAGCTGCTACAAAGTGCATCTCTCTTCAGACAACAACTCTCTCCTACACACTTACTGCAGATGCATCCAAGCAGCAGGAGAATCAGGAGCTCACATTTGGCATAAAACTGCAATTTAAATGGTGTTGCTATTAGTTGCTATTGAACTGTTAGAAACCTTCTTTCCAGATGTTCTCCATTGTATCTGCCCCACTGGATTTCACAAATTTTATAGACAAAAACTAACAACCTTTCTAAATAAGTATCACAGTCTCCAGCCCCTCACCTCTAGGTCCAGCTGCTCCACGTCCTGCTCCTCCTCGTCCACCAAGCAGGGCTCCTCTACCCGTGGGTCCTCCACGCTGGCGCATGCCCCTGCGGAGCCCGATGCGCCCGGGTCCCCCTCTGCCCTTCAGCTGAGCTGCACCTATAAACACGGGCCGTTACAATGACCCGACGCTAATGACGCCTTGGTGAATCTGAGATGATCCATTTGGTCAGAGCTTTTTACCACAAGAGGGAGCCGTCAGCTCTTCACTCGCAGCAGGGTTTCCCAAAAACAACAGCAG
Source organism: Lepidarchus adonis (assembly GCA_037576955.1). NCBI lineage: Eukaryota > Metazoa > Chordata > Actinopteri > Characiformes > Lepidarchidae > Lepidarchus > Lepidarchus adonis. The sequence goes on from JBBIGC010035145.1 coordinate 9,464, forward strand.
ATTCAGGTTGGATTGCAAAATAATCAGAAATTTGTGATCAGCCATAACATTAGGACCACAAATCTAATAGGTGCGTTAACAGTTTTGTGGGATCTGACTTCACTCCCCACAAGCATCACTGAGCCTTGGGTGTACATGATCCCAGTCTATGCTGGCAGCTCACATCTCCATTTCTGAAATCTGCAAGAACTTTCTTAAATAAAAGGTTTTTCAACGTTTTACATGAACCTATTCTGTAACTAATCACATTATTCAACATCACTGAAATGCAGAGGATTCTGGTTCCTCTCAAGATATCTTGCCTTATGGTCACCTCCATGCTTTCTTAGAGATAAATGGATCTGTATCAACACATCATCCAAAATAGTGCAGAATATATCAATGGGGCATGAAAAAATAAAAATCGATGTGTGTTTGTCCCACAATTCATTTCACCTCAATTTAACTGTTGTTACCGAGTTGCTTTGGCTCATCACTACACTGCAGCCGTGGCCTGATTAGAGAAATGGGTGTGTGATAAAAGGGCTGTGTTCCATTGCCAGAACTAGCCAGCAGGCTGAAGTGCCCTTGAGTAAGGCACCCAACCCTTTCTGCTCACCTGGTACATTACTCTGGATAAGAGCATCTGCCAAATATCGTAAAAAGGTTTGCATGCGAGTTGATGGAAATGTAGCATTTCATTCTTTTCCACAGAACACGGTACTGAACCAAACCCCACGGCTGGAAATGTAAAGGCATCAAAGGGATCGGGGGGGGGGGGGGGGGGGGAAGAAAAAAACCCCCCAAATAAAAAAACTAACGCAGAATCAAATCATGAGGACGTGTGTGATTCACACACCTAACACCACTTGGGAGCCAAATGGCCGGCGCTGATTCAGTGTTAATTTAAGCCTTCAGTCAACAGAGGAGCATGAACAGCTGAAAAGCCCAGCTGTCCTGCTCCACCTGCACATCTCAGGACAGGTGTGGCATCAGAAGGGTAGACCACACACAGACATGGTGGAAAAAATAATGATTTAGGTATAAAAGCAAGAACACACTCAGCAACAGCAAAAGATCTATGAAATAAGAGAGACTGTGATTCCGACGCCCGTTTATCATTTCACAACCAACCATGTCAGAGGGAGGAACGCACCTGTAACCCCACCCCCCTCTCACCCACCAATCCACATGAACTCCCATATGATGAGTCAGGATCTGAATTTAAGGGGTTTTAACATTTGAAAGCACTGAGGATTTTATTTTGGTCAAAAATAAGCACTGATCTGTTCAAAACAGAATCTCGCTTTTCTCTCTGGGTTATTTTATCATTATATTTCCCAAAGTAGAAGGGCTTGAATGAACGGGGCTACACATTACAATCTTTGTAAGAATTAAGCATCACAAACACTGGGATTCTGTAAACTATAGCATCATCAGTGAAGTCACTTCTAGAATGAACAGCTCAGTTGACGACTGCTTACACAAGACAGAAAAGACGGAGGCCCATGTGGTCTTCAAATGACAACTGAATCCACATTTTAACTAGATCCGGTCAATATAATATTTATCATTATCATGATGAATTGCAGCCATTGATTTGGCATCAGTATTTTTTAATAATCTCATTTCAAAGATCATCAATAACTTCGCCTAAATCTATAACGTGGTGTGAGAAACACTGAATAATCATTTGTATTTGCGTATGCTGATCAAAGACGCAGGTCACTGCTACCAAGTCCAATGCTGCAAAACTAAACATGTACAATTAACCCCATGTTCATCATCTCACCTCTGAGAGCAAGTGCTCCTCTCATGGTGCCGCCTCTCCCTCGACCCCTCAGGCCTCGTCCGGCTCCACGCATTCCAGCCATGGCAAAGCCCCGTCCCATGGGTCCGCCCCTCATCAACGAGCCAATGGGGCGCCCCAGTCGGGCCTGGATGTTGCTCTTCCCCAGTCGCTGCTTCAGACTCTGCAAATGATTCAATTGAGCAGGTGAGATACAGGCTAAAAGTAAAACGGCCATAAACAGAGCCTCTCCAATCTCTCTTTAGCAACTTTTCAGAGAGCGATTTGCTTGACCGTTGTCCCATCCACACAGGGAGCAGTGCATCAGTACCGTACCTTAGTCAAGGGTTCCTTAGTGGTGCCTGGGCTGGGACTTGAACCCATGACTTTCTGATATCAAGGGCAACGTCCTAACCACTAGGCCCCAACTGCCACAGTAGAGCATGGCTACCCGACCCGACAAATATTTCACAATGGTTATTTGGGTTCGGGTTCGGTCACGTCAGCACAAAACTTTATGATTAAAATAGTGAAGGCTGCTACACAGCGAAGCTCCAAAAGATCTGTCTCACATGATGCAGTTGTAAAAGCATTGGTTAATAAAAAATAATCATTTTTCATGTTAATTAAAAGTAGGGCGTACGCTACGTCACACTGGATCATTTGCTTTTTCCCTGTATCAGAATCAGAAAAACTTTGTCTCTGAGGGGAAATTGCTTATGTAATGACTGCAACATAGAGACAATGACATAAAATAACATGCATCCTATACTAAAGAAAATAC
>JBBIGC010035190.1:0-12013 GCA_037576955.1 Lepidarchus adonis
AGAGAGAGAGAGAGAGATAGAGAGAGAGAGAGAGAGAGAGAGAGAGAGAGAGAGAGAATACAAAAGGAAGTAACAGAGAGAGGAAGAGAGAATGAGAAGGAAAGAAACACAGAGAGAGGGAGAGAGAAAGAAAGAAATAGAGACAGAAAAAGTTTGTAAATGTACTTGTACTTCCGTGTGTGTGTGTTTCCTCTTTGCTTACTTTTTTCCTTTTTTCTAAATTGTGTTTTATATCTCACTGTAAAGCCACTGCAGATTCAACATGCTTTAACAGTAGTATTAGTTGTAACTCTATCGCCTAAAGTTTGTAGACAGCTTTTCATTCATCTGTTCTTCTGAAAGAAGATGACAGGATCAATATCAATAATCAAAAGGGATCAATAATATTAACCAACAGTATCATGCTTGCACCACATTCACCTTTCATTTCATCAAAATGCTCCGCTAGCTGTGTGATCCTCTGCCAAAACTATATTCCATTCAGAAATGTTACAGTGCAGAAGAAAACTGTTTCTCTTTTATGTTGACTTCCATGTAACTCAAATTTCTGCTGATTCAGTAGTCTAAATTAGTCTGATTAGTTTCTCTAAAAGCATAATGATTGAACACATATTTACAATGATTGTACTCTCTCTCCCTCTCTCTCTCTCTCTCTCTCTCTCTCTCTCTCTCTCTCTCTCTCTCTCTCTCTCTCAATGTGCGCGTTTGCAGGATGACATCACAGAGATGAAGCGCAAGCTAAAGATCATGACCCACCAGAATGACCAGCTCAAAGAAGAGATCAACGGCAAAGAGGCTGCTCTGGTCAAAGAGCACCTTGCGGTCCAGCGGGTGGAGAAAGAGAAGGAGGCACTAAAGGTACACTGTCATTTCTTCATTCCCTCTATTTCATCTGCACTGCCCATTAAAAGTCTTTTGAGAATACCTTGCAGTCTTTTGAACTTTTTGTTTTCTTTCCATTGCTTTTCTATTTAGTTTAAAGCATTATCTTTATCTCAGTGACTTAATTGAGCCCGTTTTGTTGAAATGAGGATTTGACCGTTTTCTTTTCCAAGCAATTGCTAAAAGCACATACTGAAAATCATTTGCCCGAAGGAGTTTCATACAGTGGGAAAGCTTGAGTGCTGATGTATGCTAATATCAAAGCAAGGGGATAAAACAGGTGAAGATATTGCTGGGAAACTATTGTCACAAATCAGCAGTTCTGTTGGCTGTGTTCACCAAACGACATAAAAGATGAAAGAGTGTAACTTTAGACGCCCCAATGCTTTGAGAAACCTACAGCATATTGTTTGAGTGCAAACAAGCAATATGTGAACATCATGCTAATACAATCTTCACATATATCTGTGGAATAAATAAAAAAGTAAGTAGTTACTTAATTGAGACAGAAATTGTTTGTAAATGTACTTGTACTTTCGTGTGTGTGTGTGTGTGTGTGTTTCCTCTTTGCTTATTTTTTTCCTTTTTTCTAAATCGTGTGCTATATCTCACGGTAAAACCACTGCAGATTCAACATGCTTTAACAGTAGTATTAGATGTAACTCTATCGCCTAAAGTTTGTAGACAGCTTCTCTTGATAGAATCTTGATAGTTACCAGAGTAAATACAATACATAATGATTTAATTTATTAAGGGATTGGCCTCACTTGGCCCTATGTGAAAAAGTAATTGCCCCTAAATGTAATAACTGGTTGTGCCAGCCTTGGTAGCAAGAACTGCACTCCAACATTTGCGATAACTGGCAGTGGATCTTGCCTATTGCTGTGGATGAATTTTAGCTCTCTCTTCTTTGCAGAATGGTTTTAATTCAGCCACATTAGAGCCAATTGGATTTTATTCCCGACTATGACAATGGCACTGCAAAACCTTAATACCATTCTTTAGCCATTCAGAGATAGATTTGCTGGTGGGTTTTGGATCATTGTTCTGCTGCACCCATTTGTGGATAATGGCTATCACAATGTTTTGCTGGTATCCCAAAGCCTAAGAAATGGCTTTGTAACCCTGTCCAGACTGATAGATGTCAATGATTGTTTCTATATCTAAAGCTTGCAGCAGGTCTGGTTCTTGATCAGGTTCTTGATTGAATAAATCTGGCAGTAATCAGGCCTGGGTGTGGCTAGTGAAATTGAACTCAGCTTTCTAAAAAATGTGGTTGATCACATTCAATTCAAGTTTGGATAGCCCTCCCCCCAAATAAATGAAATCTTTAAAAAACAAAACAAAACAACCTTTAACTGGGTTTTCTTTGTCTAATATATAAAATGGCTTGATCTGAAACATACTGTAAGTGTGACAAATATGCACAAAATCAGGAAGGGCAAATACTTTTTCATGGCACTGTATGTTTCATAAAAATGTTGCTAATCATTTGAAGGAAGTTATATTGAATGAAGCACAATTCTTCTGATACATTGTGTGAGAACCGACAAAGAAAATGCACTCATATTTAAACGCTAGGTGTCTACAGTCTTTTGACCTTATGTCGTTTGTTTGCCACTGTTACAAATTTTCTCAATGGCTGCCTGTATTTTATTACATCAAATGATCTACTTTTACAAGCCTGTAATTTTCAGCTTCCTGTTATCTTGACTTTGGATCATATTGCAGTCACATGAATTTTCATCTTTCTTTTGTCTTTTCTAAGAGCAATTGCGATCTCTTGGAATGCACTTTAGATGCTATTATACGTGCTGAGAGCCCAGTGTGGCCTGCTGTATCATTTCATGTCTGTGTTTTCCATTGGACACAGCTCTTTCATGTAATCGTTTTCACTTTTGTCTTTCTCTCCATGCACATAGGAACTGTATTGTGTTCTGACAGTACATTTGCAATCGGTTTTATTTTCTCTCTAAGTGTCTTTTCCCACATAAAGATTCTTTATCTTACTTACTTCTGTTGAAGTTAAATCCGAACTTTTGAGAAGCTTAACAAATATGTTCAGTTTAGTTATCACATTCCATATCCAATCTAATCAACAGCAGAGAGAATAATTTTCATAATCAGTGTTGAATTTGATTTTCATAAGCCATTCATTATTGGTCTTTATCAAACTGCATAGTTGGGCTTTCAGATCGAACTTTTACTATGACCTTCACAAGGGGTGATATGAGAGTATGGAGAAAGAGGACAAATATACAAAGGAAGGCACTTTTTACTTTTCAGTTGAAATGTGTACGAGAACATTGCAGGGGCTTTGAGTCCATGCGCATTTCACATTCAACAGCACACATGAAAGGCTGAATGAATATGCATGGGCCTTTTTTTTCGATCATTATGAGTGGTTTCAATAATTCATGCCCTTGTCCGAGGTACAGGCAGCCTGTTGGTGCGCGGATGTGACAGAGGAGGTCAATCAGAATAAAGGTGACCAGTATACCAACTCCTGATTTCAGGTGCCCTCCAGTGCTATTAGCTATTGAACAACTCTCTAGTATTATTCTCAGTTATATACTGTCATCACTCTTATTTTGGTAGACATATGTACCAAACTTAAACTTAATGGAACTGGAGCTGTAGAGGGTCTTAATCTGTTAGCAGCTTAAACTGCAGGTCTATTATTTTTTCATATCTTCTGTGAAGCTAATGTAAGTTATGTTGAAGGATAAGTCCACATTCGGGGATGAACTCAACAGGCTGATGGTATGATTATTTTGGAGTAGTTCCCTTTATTATTATTTTTGCGCTTCTCTCTGAAAGGCATATGTCTATTTTAAGACATTTTTTCTAATTGTCTTCTAATTGACAGCTTTAATAATTATGAGGAATTTCTTGCATCACAGACCATGTAAGTTTCAGCTTTGTAGTAACTACAGCCATGGGGGGAAAAATAATATATCCCAAGGCTATTGTTTAATTTTTCAACATATTTGAACAAGTAAACATTTCATTCTCTTTAATACAACGCCAATGGATAAAGGTGATTACACTCTATCAAAAGTGACATTAAAATGACAGTTTGTAGTTATTTTAATAAACTTGAAATAAAACTTGTTTAATTTTAAATAAACTTGAAATAAACATACTTCAGTCATATGGAAAAAGTAGGACATATAGGTCCGTAAAATTAGAATAAGATGTTCCAGATTAGGTGTAGTTGTTAAGAAACTCCTGCAGGTGGAGATGCAAGGGGAAGATCTAAATAACTCTAGAAGGCTTCATGAGAAATGTTGTTCTGGCAAAGGATTTAAAAAGATCTCTTAATTATATAAAATAAATTATTTCATTATAACAAAAAACACCTACAAGTGGTATAGATTTCCAACAACTGCCCCAGCAAATTCTCCTGTTTAATTTCTATAACCCCAGACTTTCAGCACAGGAGGTCTTTTGGAATAATGTGTTCTGGACAGATAAAAATAAAGTTCCCAGTAACAGTACACATGTGTGGTGCAAACCAAAGGAAACGTTTCAGGAGAATAATCAGGATAAAAATGTTGTTTGTCTGCTTTGCATTTATTTATTCAGCTACAAATCATTTTTCATATAAACAGTGCCTGAACATGCCGTGAGGCCATCTGTTCAAAAGTTGAATCAAAGTTGGACCTCTAAATAAGACAATGCTCTTAAGCACACTAGCAAATCCACCAAGTAATGGCTCAAAAAGAAGAAAGGAGGATTATAGATTTGGTGAAACCCAGATTTGTTCCCAGCAGAAATGTTGGTGGGGGATAAAGTGGGGTGGACGAGAGTCTAAGAAAGCATGCAAGAAAGCATTTGGTAAACTAATAATAATAATATAATAGGGTTAGATAATAATAATAATGATCATCATCATCATCATCATCATCATTACAAGATCACTAAAGGTAGGGGGGTTCACTAAAGGTAGGGGTATTAAATTTAGACAATGGAAATGAATCAGAGAATGTCTAAAACTAGTGGACAATTATGCAGAAATGTTTTCAATAAGTTATGCTAATGGTGGGATTATTGGCTTCTGATGCCAAGCGCATATATACTGTCTTCACAGAAGAATTTTACATCTGTGGATGTTTTTGTTGACTAAATTATTGAAAAAAAGCCATTTTTCCTTGTGGTTTTGTTCAAGAAAATAATAATTTTATCTGTAACTCTTGAATTAAAGAGGATGTCAAATCATCATTTTTCATATGTGCTTATTTTTTCACCTGATTGCATAATGTAAAACAGTGCTTCCCAATCCTAGTTTAGAGGTACATTTTCTTGCACATTTTCTTGCTTTTCAATGAAACACACCAAGTTAAACTCAATTATTATTCATTAATAAGCTGATTATTTGGTTGAGGTACGCTGGGAGTAGGAAGAGAACTCTAAAAGTTAATGGGAGAGTTAGGAACCACTGGCGTAGAACGTGTGATACAGGATTTAGTTGGACATTTCTCAAATTGTAAAACATTCATGCATATTGGTATTGCATCTGTCTTGGGCATGTTGGCCTTCGTCCTTGATTCCCATTATGCACATGCTGATTTTAAAGGGAAATTCAGACTGTCTGCGCAAGTAGCCCCTCTACTTTACTCCCCGCTCACAAACCCACTCACTTCTACTGTTTTGTTACGTAAATGGAGCAGCTCCTGGAATTCACAACTCTACAATTCTCTACAATTCAGGGTCAGGACTCTATTTTATCATGCTGGGTCTTTTGAGCCTAAATAGCCTTGTATACACTCCTTGTGTAAACTCCTACTGTTTTTTTTTTTCAAATCACATGATTTCACCATATTCCATACACCATATTCAAAGCTAAGAGGGAATGAGTAAAAAGTAGCAGACCTCTTTCCCTTGAAGTGTGAAACCCTGTTTTACCATGATCCTTGGTCCAATGGCCTAGCAGACAGATAGGGAGAAGGTACTAGAAAGTTCCTCTGCCCTTACACAGGCCTCATGTTCAATTGTAGATGGCTTGACCAATATATTGTACAGGTTCTGGAACTAGAGAATGGAAGATTTTGTCATCACGTCATCAAGCATGTTGCAAAAGTTTGGAAGCACTTGTGCAAATATTGCGTTTTGCTTAACTGGGGTTGTAAATCATAATCAAGTTTTATCACAAATATGAGTGATGTGAGTTGGTTCAGTACTGTGGTCAGAAGTTTGTAAGAAATATGACATTTCACACAATGTTCATCAACTCAAATGTGCAAACATAATTTAAACATGAACTATTATTAAAGGTGAAATGTGGGGAAATAGCCATATGCTGAAGTAAAAAATTTAGTAAGTATAAGTATAAAATGAAGTCAAATTAATTGTGGAATGAGCACAAATCGATTTTCATGTGTCATATTAATACATCTGATTGTGTACTATTACGGTTGATGCATCACCCCTAGTAATATATAGAACATTAGATTGAAATATTAATTATACTGAAGTTTTTGGGGAGCAACAAGGTGAATAATATGCTGTCATGTTACATTTGTAGTTGTGCTGGGACCTCTTATTGATCTATAAATAATTATCAAACAGCCAAGAAAAGCTTTTTTTTTTACATTGTATAGTGTTTGATGATCTGACCTCCAGTTTTGATTTATTTCATTTACCCACACAGCACTGCATGCATACATAAAAATATGTAATATATTTGTACTTATGTTTAAGGTTTTCACAACTATTATGCTCTAACTTTAAAGCTTCCACTAGAGTCTTATGCTTTTTAAACGCTGGATACACAGGGACAATGATGCAGAGGGAGAAGAAATGGATGCAGTGAGATGCAGTAGTGATCAAGTCACCATTTTTCTTGTAGTTGCTACAAAACAGCTTCTTACCTATAGCAGTAGATCTCATCTATAAGCCCCCCAGCCTGTGCTGTCACTGCCTCAATTCCCCAGACTCCGTATTTCTTAACATTATTTTAAAAAGTGAAATTCATATATTATATAGATTTTCATATATTAAATAGGCTTTCAGATAATAAAACCCAAAATTCACGGTTTCAAAAAATTAGAATATCACATAAGATCAATTAAAAAGTTACATTTTAAACAGAAATGTCAGGCTTCTGAAAAGAATGTTCATTCCTATGCACTCAATACTTGAATGGGCTCCTTTTGCATGAATTACTGCATCAATGCTGAGGTGTAATGGAAGCCCAGGTTGAAAGCAGCCTTCAGGTCATCTGCATTGTTGGGTGTGCCAATCAAGCACACTAACACCCTGGTCATTGAACCAGCTTTTGGTACCTTTGGCAGTGTGGGCAGATGCCAAGTCCTGTTGGAAAATAAAATCAGAGTCTCCATAAAGCTTGTCAGCAGAAGGAAGCTTGAAGTTCTCTAAGATTTCCTGGTAGATACTGCATTGACTGTCTTTTCTCCTGAGCCCAGCTAAGACACTTCTGACGTCGTCTTTGGTTCAGGAGTGGCTTTACAGGAGGAATGCGACATTTGTAGCCCATGTCTAAGATATGTCTGTGTGTAGTGGCTCGTGATGCACTGACTCCAGCCTCAGTCCACTCCTTGTGAAGCTCCCTCAAATTCTTTAATGGACTTTGCTTGACAATCCTCTCAAGGCTGTGGTTGTCCCTGTTGATGGTGCACGGCTTTTCCTACCACACTTTTTCCTTCCACTCAACTTTCAATGACCTTTTGTGGCTTACACTCTTGTGGACTGTCTTCTGGACATCTGTCAAGTCTTCCCCATGATTGTGTAGCTTCCTGACCCAGACTGAGACCATTTAAAGGCTCAGGAATCCTTTGCAGGTATTTTGAGTAATTATCTAATTAGGATGTGACACCATGACTTTCCAAGATTGAATCTTTATACAATATTCTAATTTTCTGAAACAGTGAATATTGGGTTTTATTATCTAAAAGCCAAAATCATTGAAATTCCAAGAAATAAAGACATATTTCACTCTATGTGTAATGAATCTATTTATGAATCTATGTATTTTCATAACTTGTACATCTCCTTGCATTGTTTTTAGATTTTAGTTTGTATTACAGCACTTGTTAATATTCATTTTACTGCTGTAGTTGTATGGTGCATCAGCACACCAGGAAAAAACCTTGTATGGGTAAACCTACTTGGTAATATGATCTGATTCGGATACTAAGAGGCTGCAGAGGAAGCTAAACAAACAGCGGGAGATCTACCAACTCACTGGAGCTACAACAGTGTGGAACAAAGACGTCTGACGTGAAAGACATTTTCAGTGTTCCTTTTGGTGTGCAATGGCCTTTTCCTCTGGCATAAATGGAAACTGGCTCAGGTATGTAGAACTTGTATTTACTAGGGATGTCCCGATCCTGTTTTTTTGCCTCTGAGTCTGATTGAAGTCATTTATTATTGAGCATCTGCTGATACTGAGTCTCGATCTGATATTTGTTTTCTTGTAGATAACATTATCTCAGTGCCCTCTTCGAGTACATTAACAGTAATACAATTCAATTTATATGCTTAACAAGTAATAACTGAATTCTCATATTGTCTATTTCCCAAGTGCCAGCATGTACTGATTGTCTGTTTTTCACGCTCTGTGAAAGGATGCAGAAGCAATACAGCATGCTTTAAATTAAACAAGGAGATAATGCACTGTGCAGTGAGGCTAAGTATTGACACCAGGCAAACATCGGAGCTCCAAATGTCTGTGGGAAAGCTAACCTCATAAAATACCTTGGAGATTATGGTGAACCTTGCTGTAAAGCTGTGGTAGGGCAGTGTCTGAAATGGCATTGTTAGAGGGGTAGGGCATATCGTATGCATTACTCTCCACTTTAACTGGCTGCTCATCCAATGTGAATTCAGTTACCCACTATGTAATTTATTTTTGCCTTTTTGTTGTTTCCAGGTAATTTCTCTCTCCAAAGTGTGCAGTCTACAAGTAAACTTGCCGTATTCCTTTGAGTATTCATCTTTAAGGTGTTGTATCAAATTGGTGATTAATAGATGGATGAATCATTAATAAAAATGAATCATGAATCATTATTATATCTTTATAATATACCTGTATACCCCTGCAATTAGGTGTAACTTTGCCACACTAACGAAATGTACTATGACTGTAATAATCTACTGTACTCTCTTCTACTGTGCTGTAATTAATGGTGCATTCTGGAACATATAGATCCAAATGTATCAATTCGGTTTTTTAGGTAATGTGAATTTGTGGATGTGGATATGATCTAAGAACAAAAAGTAAAAAGGCAGAGTTACATTCACCCATCCATGTACTGTTAAGAGCACATTTGTTGATATTTATTACACATATGCTTCAGTGGATGGCTGGACAGGCATTCCTGTGTTTCCCAATTTCCCAATTAGACCAGCTCTTCGAAGTTTTGAGGACAGTCTCTACTCTCTTAAAAAACAGCAACAACAAAAATAAGTATCAAGCACTAGTGGTTGACTGCCCAAGTCAAGCAGTATACCCAGCATGCCTAAGTCTGTCACCCTACTTTGTTTTCAGGAAGCGTGATAGCTACAGCCCTCACCCTACCTATGAACCATGAGCTGATTAGGAAGGAAACCTGGAGAGAGACACACATGAATGAATGGACAGAGGATGGATAGAACTGAAAAAGAGCTTTATGAAGGCAGACCTCAGACACTCTTCAGACTTCAAAATGCCCTTCAGGAAGTAAAGCTTGTTCTAATCAAAGGATCCGCTCAGCTCCATGTTTCCCCTGTTCTGATTTCCGGACTAATGAATGACAACCACGGTGGAGAGCAGAGCAAAGAGAGTGGTTGTCACGCACTGAACTTTATGCAATTACTTCCACCAGATAAGGGAATGAAACCGCTTGAAAATAGTGGCTGCTCACATTCATCCATCCATCCCTCCATCTATCCATCCATCCCTCCATTTCAAACGGCTTTCCATCTTGGGTCAAAGGGAACCTGGGGCCTAACCCAGCTGACTCTGCTACATTGCAGGGCAACACAGCAACAGACCACCATTTACACATACACACAAGCAATTTAGAGTCGCCAATCAACCTAAACCTCAAGCCTTTAGACAGTGGGGGGAGCCACTCAAACACAGGGACAGTTTTCAAACTCCACACAGAAAGGCACCTGTGGCCGAGCCGGGGATCAAAACCAGGACCTTCTTGCTGTGGGGCAACAGCACTAACTGTGATACAATGCGGATAAACCAGCTGGAATTTGCTGTGCTGTCAAGTGCATCATTGATCTGCAGAATCAAATATACTTTATTTTTCATGCTGTAGTTGATGTAGCACATCTGATTGACCATGGATGTCCACCGTATTCCATCCTTCTTCATTGCAAGGAATGCAGATGTGAACCAAGCTCTCTGAAGATATTGATGGCAATTATCTTCTTGATCAAGTAAGATGGTTATAGCGTTAAGATTATTGGGCAAGATTACTCTGGCCACGGTCATCAGCCAAAAGAGACTAACAGCCAGTGGGGTTGATGAAATTACAATCCATCCGACTTCTACCTCCACTTGCGTCATACTGTTCAGGCTTTGCAACACTCCCGCCACGGTCGAGTGTCTCAGGGATTAGGTGCTCTAGAGCATTCTACCTACCACTTGGAAAATCAGTAGTGAGAGCCACCTCTTGCCCTATAAAGAGCAACTTTTCCCTCTGGAACTACTATTCTCCAGCCTTGGTAGTTGATCTTGACAGCATGCTTATCCATGATGATCAATCAAGTATGCTCAATCTACACCAGCCAGAATTCCAGCCTTTAAAATAATGTTCTTTGGAATGATGCCATCAGAGAGCTACTTTTGGTATTTTAAGACTACTGTCCCAGCAAGTAGCCCCCCTTCCTTACTGCCTGCCTACAAACCTGCCCCCTTCTACAGGGCCATAACCCTGTCTTGTTATGCAAATAGATCAGCTACCTAAAATTCACAAATCGACAAGCACAGCAAGCCATACACTGCATTTAAGAATATAAGAAGAACATTGTGAAGAACATGTTACAGGATTGAAGAACCTTCACTATAAATGTACACAAATTATATACTACAACTACTGTATAATTCAAAACTATGGTATTTAGGAATGCACTACAATGTCGTATATATAATGATATAAGCTTTAGTGCTACATGCTCCTCATCCAATTAGGCCTGCAACTGTTATGGGATATGACATAGTTCTGAGACGCCTTTGATAATTGAATCATAAGTTCCGCTGCAATCAAAAAAGCATTAGCATTGGTGGCTTTGCTTTTTTGGCTGGCACTGGTGTCATTAGCTCCCCACCCCCCACAACAAGTGCAACTCTACATCAGAATACAAGGCTGCAGCTTCACTGAAGACTTTAAAAACTTATTAAGCACGCTGTTGATTGCTTGACATGTGACGCACAGTAAAATAATTACCGCTGCGCGTCGTTACAACCACACACACTCAGACACAGTAGGATGAGTCGTTATGCCAATCACTGCAGAAAAGACTTTTTGACTTTCCGACTTCTTCGTTTTGAATTTATTTTCAATTGCTTTAGCTTTAACAGCTCCATAGAGTGTAAATGTGGAGCATGTGTTCAAGAACAGAGTGGAAAGTGGGAGAGATGGCTGAGGGAAAGAAGAAGGAGGGAGCAGGAGGAAAAGGAGGGGGTAGAGGAAGAGGAGGGCATGCGAATGCTTTCATGTTTTCCTGCAGCAGCATCCATAAAGCAGCAACTTAATAGCTAGAGCTGCATGGGGTTACACAGACTGCAATATTTCTACAATCATTCTTCTGTTCTTCACTTACATATGTTCTCTCTCTCTCTCTCTCTCTCTCTCTCTCTTGCTCTCTATTTCTCCTTCTCTAACTCTTTCTCACATTTGTGTTTGCTTGTTTTCTTTTTTCATTCTCTATTTTTCCCTTTCCCTTGCTCTGTAACCTTTTTTTCTGTCTTGCTGTCTCATTCTCTCTCCATTGCATAACTCTTCCACTCAATCCATCTGTCTTACCATTGATGTCTCTGTCTCCCCTCATGTTTCTCCATTCATTCCTCTATTCTGTTCATTCTCTTTCCATGCCCCTATTCTCTCTCTCTCTCTCTCTCTCTCTCTCTCTCTCTCTCTCTCTCTCTCTCTCTCTCTCTCTCTCTCTCTCT
>JBBIGC010035200.1:0-12013 GCA_037576955.1 Lepidarchus adonis
AGCACGCGAGAGGAAGCTAGTGGCGCTATCTGTGTATATGCATGCACAAACACACACACACACACACACACACACACACACACACACACACACACACACACACACACACACAGGTAAAACCAAGACTATATTTGTAAAAGCCACAAGCCACAGCAACCTTTCAGTTAAAACCACAGCGTCCACCTAAACACATGTTTACTGGATGTACGTTCTACTGCTCTATCTCAGTAGTGGGAGAAGATTCCAAAAACGTGAAATACCATAAAATGTTTGCCATTTTCTCTCTTTAAACAATGTGCCATCTCAGATTCTAGTCTTCCAACATGATTTTAATGTTACCATGAAAATTCCCTTAAGAAGAATGAAGTGCTGGACTGTATGTAAGTTTTCGCCCCAACAAACCCAACAACGTCAACGAAATGTTTTGCATCGTTAAAGGCACCTGCGGTAGCACCCAAAACGCAGAGGAAGATGCTAACCATCGCACAAAAAGTTGGACTTCTGGACATGCTAAAAGAAGGTAGAAGTTACGCAGTTGTAGGGCACGATTACGGAATAATTTAACCTTCGGTTTGTTGCATAAAGAAGGAGAAAAATAACATAAGTACGACAGCAGCAATAAGTTTCAACAAGACCATCGTAAGGTTGGAGTCTGCTTTAGCTTTGTGGATCAGTGACTGCAGGAAGAAGAACAACACGCTGGACACCAACATTATCCGCACAAAAGCTATGAAACTTGTGGATAGCGATGGCGTCCATGAATGGCATTAAATGGTCTTGGTTTTCACGCAGAAGGGCTAGTTTGACAAATTTCAGAAATGCTTTGGGTTTAAAAGTCCAAACTCTTTAGACTCTGCGGATACCGCTGGAGCAAAACAACAGGAACACCTGAAAACAGATTTTAATCTTTTTCTATGAAGGTTTGAAGTTTAAAAAAGAGAGAAAAGTGTGAAAAAGTTAATGCCTGTCTGAGAAGTGTATAAAGTGTATAGTGAGGGGTTTTACAGCCTTAACACACCTATTTTTTTTAACAATTATTATAAAGCTGACTTCGCGGATTTCGTTATTTTCAGAACGTAACTCCTGCGATAAATGAGGGTGTATTGCTGTATTGCAATTACACGTCAGTCCTAAATAAAGGTAACTTGAACAGAGGGCTGTATTGATCATACATGGTCTTTTCAGTGTTTTTTTTCATCGTTCAGGGCTGTGGTTGGAATGTAGACATGGCACGTGACAAATGAGTAATGGCACAAGCTAGTAGCCATCATGCTAGAATGCTAAGCATCACTGTTAGTGGGGCTTCTAAGCATACGTGCGAGATGTACAATGATGGATGACGATGAATAGTGTGAAATTCCCTCGGCGGTCAAGGATGGCTGGTGGGAAGCGCACGCCAGTAGCAGCTGGATGACTTCGGGAAGAGCACTTTAAGCACGAAAGTGTCTAAGAATAATCGCTCAGGATAAAGAGGAGGCTAAGGGTTAGCACACCACTGCGGTGTTCCTGCATTGTCTGAATGGCTGTTTGGACAGTAGATACTGGAAGTTACAGCACTCTATCTACCGGTGCTTTGTCTGAATGAGGGCAGCAGCTGCCCCAGATGATGGGGGTAAATTCTGAACTCGAACTCCGACCCTGAATAACACGCATTCCAAAGAGTCCAGGAAAAGGACCTCTGAGCACGAGCTAAGCTGGTAAAGATCACCTGTGTTTGTGCGGGAGTGAGTCCATGTTTGAGGTTCTGGGGACAGACTGGTTACAGATAGACAGGAGATAAGAATGGAGATCACAGAAGAAAAATCCTGCTTTTTATTGTTTACATTGTGGATATGTTTCAGGAACAAAATGTAGGCAACTGTGACAATTTATCACAACAATGGCCAAAGAGATGCAGAAGGTCTCAAAAGTAATTTCGCCATTACATTATTTAATCTCTTCACTTTCCAACTCGCTTGCAAAATCTACTAGATCATCTACTGACAAGTATTGTGATGCTACATTTCTGCCACAGCTCCCAACTGACCGCATGTCTAAATCGATCGCACCGAAAGTGTCTCGCCTCTATTTTCAGACCTTCTCGAAATGTTTGTGGCGGTTTCTGACTCACTGCTTTTCCGACTTTAACCCACTGATGAACTTATTCAATTAAAACATTGGTTATGAGCAGGGCTGGCCTGAATTTAGTGTGTATGTCAGAATTGTTCTCCATGTTTGGTATTCAGATGGTTCTCCTTTAAAACATTAACCATCTAATTTGATGAAACCCTTCCTGGCATGTTTTACACAGGAAGACTTGCAAACCAGGAGAACGGTATTTACTCAGATGGTTAACTAACTAATGATAGTAGTCAAATCCCTTTTCTCTAAAAGACCGAAGCAAGACAGGAAGAAATGTGGAAAAACGTGGACATTAAAATTATTTGAACAGCTGCTCTGCCTATTAAAGTCACTGTGCTTCCGATATATACTTTTTATTTTCAGTTCTGCCTTAAACGGAACTTACTTTGTATTCAACCACAATGGTGCAGCAATAAGTTCTGACCACTGCACCCACCATTTAATGTTGAACAGAAAACTGATGCTGGAAATCTGCAGCACTAAGTTAGCAACAGAATAGAAGCTCGACTATTCGATTCATGAAGCAGCTAAACTAAGAATGAAAATTGGCTAATGATCTATTATTAAAAAACAAACAAAATTATGGTTCAATATTACACACAAGTAGAATTATTTGTAAGAGTGGTACTATCAGTATTCAGATACTCGTGTTTGAGGTTTCACACAAGCAACGATGAGGTTTAACTTAGCTTAGCTTGTCCCGTTATCTTGCCAAACTCGCCTCTCACCACGAAAGGCTGCAGAACAGATTTCCGTGCATGTTTTTGACTTTGTTAAGCCGCCAACCTTGCCCCTTGCCGCAATATGCAACGTGTCAGGTGTATGCATTTCTCCATCTATAGCTCGCCAAACTTGGGCCCACATTAGCACTGTAGCCTAAAATGCGACAAGCCTTGGTCTGCTTGGTGTCTGGAACAATCAACACAGGAAACCACGCTGTTTGACTGGCGGCTGGTTGCGTGGTCCTGTCCACGCTCCGCTAGTATGACCAACTTCGATTCTGAGTTAGCATACAAGTTTGTGAATTAGAGCCAAAATGTCTGGTAAATGAAAGTTGCATTCTCTGACTGGCAAAAAAGAGAAATATATAATTAGACAAGACGTAGCAGAACGTTTTTACTGCTCGATTTCAGGGGCGACATTCTCTTAAAAGCTACAAATGGTGGAACGTCTCAAGTGCGTAAAACAGTATGTTGAGGTTGAAGTGGTGATGAAAATGTGATCATTACTGATGTTGTTTTATGTGAAAAACCAAACAGTTTGAACTGGGATTTTAATGATTTTCGCTACGAAGACGGTTGGCTATGTCGTTTCAAGATCAGACACAGGTTAGTGAGTCAAATCTTTTGCCGTGAAAGTGCAGAGTTCTTTACTTTTAATCCATTAATATAGCTCAGCAAATTGCCAAATTTAGGGCCTGGACCAAGAGGGGCGATCTAACAAGGTTTGACTGTACATTACCCAGGATAGGTTATGAAAGCAAAGATTGTCAGCAAGATTCTGAAAATAAACAATTACCACTGCAAACCTAGTGTGTGTGTGTGTGTGTGTGTGTGTGTGTGTGTGTGTGTGTGTGTGTGTGTGTGTGTGTGTGTGTAGATCAGCACTGACGCATCATTCCTAAAGTGGGAGAGAGGAACAGAAAGATACTGAAGTCAGGGTTACAGACACCACACACTCATTCTCTGACACAGACAGTTTCGAATTCTCTACCCTGGTGCTATTTGTGTAAAAAAGGAAAAAATGTCTTTGGCCTAAAATATTTCATTCAGTTTCACAGGAGACACTGTAAAACCAAACATCTGCTGTTCTGGAAAAGGAGAACAGATACCACAGCTGGGTTGGCAGGTGAGGATGCGTATAGAACGGGTTTTATTCAGTAACGCTCCTTTGTCCCAACACTGCACATTTCTGTCACTACAGTTCATTCTCCTTTATGGTTTGTAAAAAAGGGAACAAGAGGAAAGATCCACTTCACATTTCACGAAAATTTGAACTTCACATCTACACACATTTTCATGACGCAGCCCAACATCACCACATTACAATTTAATATTACAATTTAAATCTTACGAGAAAATACAACTCTGGTCCTGAAGGGCGTTGGTGAGTTCCCAGCTCAAACACGCCTGGTTTAACTTCGTGCTGGGCAATATGACAATATTTAGAGCTATTGCGATAAATTGTGCCCACAATATGATTTTCTGAGTATTTCCTGAAATCTTCAGTACTTTAATTTCAAATAAAGCGCCATTAGTTTCGCTTATGCAAACTGTACTCTGGCCTGAGAAACAACAAATAAAAAATATTTGTACTCATTAAATATTGAAAAATAATCAAATAAAATTTGATGGGAAAATGCATTTTGTGTATCGAAAAAATGTATTGTGATATGCTATTTTTGCCTTATCGCCCACCCCTAGTTCAACCTAGTGAATGTGTATGAAGAGGGAAAACTACTGAGCAGTTATTTTCTCTCTAAACCTCAGATGATTGTATCCAGAGTTTAATTTCTCTTTCATCAGAACACAGTGCTTGCGGTCACAGCAGTGCAGCCAATAAATGGGAATCAAGCTTGAAAGAACGCGTGATGTTTAGCTTTGCTCTGTGTAGACGCTGCAGAACTTTGCTTGGGCAATCGGAGACTAGGGAACTATATTTTGCATATAGCTGTGTGTGTGTGTTTGTGTGTGTGTGTGTGTGTGTGTGTGTGTGTGTGTGTGTGTGTGTGTGTGTGTGTGTGCACAACAATGATACTACATAAGTCTAACGGAGACGTAAACAGCACAAATTGGTCAAAACCACACTGACACTGGCCAAGCCATTCAAGATGGGTTTGGAAACGTCAGCTGACTATGAAGAAGTTCTTGCAAACAACAAAACAACACTTAGCAGCGAAAAGCTTGCTAAGTGTTGCTGCTTCATATGAAATATTTCATAAAAAAATCAGTGTGGTGTACTGCCTGACTGTAGAGTTATTTGTTTCGTACAGCTGCTACATCTGATCAGACACACGTCTTGGTGAAACTTCTGCATTTCGGTCACCGGATCCGTCACATTTCTGCATCTGGGATTAAAAGTGCACTCATCTGCCTCTCTGCACCCACCCCCACCTAAAGGGAACCATACTGAGAACCTTTCTGCCCAATTCATTCATTACTCTTGATCTTCCAACATTGAAAAAGGTCACCATCATTCTCCACAAGCTTCATATTCATTAATTACTCATGCGATTCTCAAAATGAAAACAATAAAGAAAAAAATATTCTGTTTATCTGGTGTGTTGCATCTGTTTAACATATTTCATAATAACATTTGTGCCCAAAAATGTTGGTTTTTTTATTTTTCTTCCAACTGTTCAAATAGACAAACAGTTAATGGAATGAGTCCTGTCTTTTGATGCATATCCACCCTCCCCGTTTAAAAACACGGCCCCAGAGCTTAAAGTTTCAACCGGTTGTGCTCATTCCTTATTTTTATCCTCCGAAGTCTTTGGGACAACTTGCCCCAGGCTTTTTTCCCCGTTTCCGCTGGCGACGGCTGCGTCAGTGGAGGAGTCATTCCACAGGAAATGCCACCACACCGCCACTCACGTACACACACATGCACTGCCAAGTAGGTACACACCCTTACATACACAGTAACTGTAAGAAGAGAAGAGCCTACATCTTACATGACTGGAAGCCAGAAACCACCCGTTGTGTGATCACACTGATTCATATTGTGAAGGTAATGAGCCTCGAGATATATCTACCTCAAATTGTATAAAAAAAAACACGTTCATTAAAAAGTATAATTACCTCTCTCCTCAACCCTATTAAATAAACTGTCCAGAAACTTATGTTTATATTATACCAGCTGATCTATCGTGTTACGGGACAAATTGAGTCTTATTTTTTTTAATTAGCGGAAAAAACAAGATAAAAAGATAAAACAAGTGAACTTTCATTGCAGTCTCTCATTGTGGGCGGTCCATGTTTAATATACAAGTTCGTGGCCATAAATGAGGAAAACTGAATTTCAAGCGAAATACTGAATGACTATTTTAATGGAAATGTGTCAAATTGACCCACAACATAACAGGACGATTAAACACCTGACCCACCTCCCCAAAAAAAGAGTATCGGTATTGGATCACACTAACATCTGGTTGGTCTCAGGAGTATAATCCCACCCCCTAGTTGAGCGGTGAAGAGTTTTGGGCACCGATGGCCCAGGGGCTGGGATAGTGGCAAATGGAAGGTTGTAGGTTCAAGTCCCAGCCCAGGCACCACCAAGGTCCCGGTGCTCCATGTTGGATAGGCATTTCCTTGTGGGGCACACTGTGTAATGGGGTGTGCTCACAATGACAAATAGTCAATTACCCACACTTTCCCACCTTGGGATATTAAAATGTCCACAGGCCTTCATCGGGAACTGCGATTGGTCAGCATCTTCACAGCAGAAACATTGGTTATAAAGCTCATTTGCATAATGCAGCCTTCTGCAAAAAGAGCAAAGCCCAATGTCACTATACACTTAACAAATGATACACTGCTGTAAGGCCACCCAAGCACACACAATGCATGTAAGGGTCAAACAGGAGAAGCGCGGCCTAATGCACTTTGGCACATAAACACACAAAGCAGTAACAGTTTTGTCACTGCAGACGGTTTCCACAGATCCGTCTTCCTGAGCAACCTGACCACATTCACCAAATGTGTGTGAAAGCTCTGAGTGTGAGACAGTGCATGAAACTGTGTGTGGGCAAAAGCCATGCTGCAACTTAGCGTGTAGCGAAATGCAGCTGCAATAACGCTGCGCTCACCATTTCCCCTGAAAAACAGCAGTGACTCACGGGTGGCAAGTTAAGACTCACTTCATGTTCCATTTAACAGACAGAAATGAGCAGCAGCGTTTCTAACCCACAGTTCAGCTGTGTTAACACCGAGCGCTTGTTGTTTGGAAAATCTCATCAGATCACTGTGATATAAAATCAGCTTCATCTACATTCTTATGCAAAAGTTTGGGCATCCCTGGATAAAGAACAGATTTGGGTGATTTTGTAATTGAAAAGATGTTAACACAACATTTTCAGCAAGCATTGATGCATAGTTTCTTTTTATGCCATAAACTGAACAAAAATGAAAAACAAATACATTCTTATGGCACTGTGCAAAAGTTTGGGCAAGAGTTCCAAAGTCTCAGATTCTTTTTACAGTTGTTCAACTATATAAAACAATGTACTGGATTAACAAGGGTACCAGCAGACAGCCAAAGCTGTGGTATGTGTATTGCATAGTAGGGCTGGGCGATATGGCCTAAAAATAACATTGCGATATTTTTAAGCTATATATATATCTCAAGATTTTTCCTCAAAATCACTGTATAAATTATGAATCTGGCCCTACATTGCATAAAATGACAGTAATATAATTTATAATATATTTATAATATATTATATATTAATTATAGCATAATTAGTCAAAGTTTAACATAGTAAATGCTTTTAAATTAAAGTTTAACACAGAATTCTTTATTTAAAACCAGCTTTTAACATAGCAAAGACTATTTTAAACCAAAGTGTAACATAACAAACTCTTAATTTTAAGATGAAGTTTGACACAGAAAACTTTATAGGAAATTGCAACTTTATAGTTGGGACAAGCAGTAATAAGTTCTTTAGAGGTTTTGTGCCAAAAACACAAGCCTGCTTCTGGCTTGAGTGATGCTCGGTGGCATGTAACTACATGCCTCCATCTCCAATTATTAATGTCTCTGAAATTACGCAGGCTTTCACTGATCTCAGCAGACTTCTCTCCACTGTTAGTCAAGTACAAAAAAAAGTGTTTTCTGTATGGGTGGGGGAGTGTGCAATGCTACAAAACGTGTATGTGTAGGCGAGTTTTCTGGATGGGCTGGGGAGCAAGCAAGAAAGACTAATCAAAATCCCCATTTTACTGCAAAAACCAACAGGAACATTTGGCAGACTCAGGAGTGGTGGTGCACCATTCCACAAAACCTTCATTAAAGAGTCAGCAGAAGAAAACATTACCTACATCTCCATCATAAAATCCAACATCAGAAGTATGCAACAGAACATCTACAGAAGCCTGATACTTTTTGGAAACAAGTGAAGGACTGAAGTAAAAATCAGCCACAATCAGCAAAGGCATGTTAGAAGAAAAAAGGAGCAGCATCTCATGAAAAGAACACCTTGCCAAACATTAAGCATGGGGGTGGATCTATCATGCTTTGGGCTTGTGTTGCAGCCAGTGGCACAGGAAACATTCCACTAAATACCAGCAAATTCTGGAAGCAAACATCACATCATCTGTAAAAAGCTGAAGCTGAAAAGAGAATGAGCTTCTACAACAGGACAATGATCCTAAACAAACCTCGAAATCCACCATGGACGACCTCACAAGACGCAAGCTGAAGGTTTTTGGAATGACCATCACAATTCCCTGATTTAAACATCATTGAACATTTATGGGTAGAGCTTTAAATTTTGACAGACATTGGGTGGAGTGGTACTAAAAGAGATCTGGCCAAAGTGCCCTTATCAGAGGATGAAGGTCGTAGAATGCCACTCTGTGATAAGCTCATCTGTGATATAATGTGAGGTATCATAATAATGATGTGCTGCCATATTGCCCAGCCCTAGTGTGAAGTCTTTGTCCACCACTTCAGTAGTGGGTGGGGTGAGGGGGGTGGGGTGAGGGGGATGGGTGGGGTAGAAGGGGGTGGGCGCAAAGAACACGGAGACTTCTTAATCTAGTTGATCCGATTAGCTTCTCAGACAAAACACACACACACACACACACACACACACACACAATTTAGAATGCTGTGCGCTGAGGTATTACGTCCTGAAAACCAACAACCATGTGGGTCCACAAACACACAAACAGCTGAAGAAACAAGTAACAATAGAACTGATAAGACTTTTTTCGCATTAGTATACTTCAGTAGAAGTGAGTTTCTAACAATTAAATCAAAACGTAATAATTCACTTTGTAATAAATAGATTTCCCTAAAACAATGCATTAATTTAACATTTTCAAACATATTTTTTATGGTTTTAGATGTAGAAGATACCCCAAATTGCAATGTATTTAATTGAATTCTCTACATTCTCCACTTTTTACAAAGAAATGCAGAATGTTTGGGATGTTGGGCTACTGAGGCAACAAGTCTTATTAATACTGCTGCCTTTGCAGCCCTAGCAAAGTGAATTTTATATTTCTAGATATTGCAAACTAGCCAAAGATTAAACTTCCATCCATCTTTCACTCAAGAGTAAAACAAACTAATGGACGAGATTATTTTCTTTTCGGTCTATGAAAACTTCTATAAGTAAATATTTTGAAATATATTTAGAATATTTTAAATACACTGGAACAAAGATTTTAGCCAAAACACACAATTAGAAAGATTTACTTTTTGCTAAAACAATGTATTGGATTGACAGACAGATGGTACATTTGTAAAGAAAAATAAAAAGATAACAATATGTACAACATACAGATACTTAAATACTCAAAAACAACTATACATATACTTTAAAAAGAGAAGGAGATATAAAGAAATGGATAGATGTACACTTACACAGAAGGACATAAGACATTTTAAAGTGTGGTATGTGTTTTGCATAGGAAGTGAAAAAGTAGTTTAGAGACATTTCTAATTTCTAACAACATGTGAAAGATAAATGTACCGGTGCTGCATTTAAACACTGCTGTTATTCCAGGAACAAAATGGAGACTTACTGGGCTTTGTTCACCAAATATTCACATTTTTCTTAAATTTGTGTTTGACAAACATCCAAAAAATGTTTATCAACTTCAACCAGTTACAGTGGGTATCACATCAGGATGCTTTAATATTTTTTCAGACTCTTAGCATATCATGAAATGCAATTTTCCGTCAGCAGTAAAATACACATGTTAATTCAGTGTGTTTCACAGCACATTACAGTAAATTCGATTCAGTAAAGGCGAGACTTATGATCCGTTTTGTAATTACCAACCAATATGCTCAGAAAATCATATAATGATAACGATAAATATCCTCATATTGCACAGCTCTATTTGAGTGTACGCAGATTCTGGTTTTACAGATGAACAAACCCCATATAAAAACATTAGTGAATGGCAGATTCTTCATGAAAACTGTTGGTGAATGGGGCCCATTGTCCTAAATAACCTACTTTTGATAGAGCATTCTGAATACAGAGTCAAGAAAATGTATAAAAACCTGGTTTAATGCTTTAATTTGTCATTAAATGTGATCTGATCTTCTTTCAACTCAGGGGTATTGATATAAATGAATACAACGTGCCTGAAATAATAACACAAAAAATATTGAGAACAACCAGATAGAACTAATATTGCTAAAAAAGTATGTAAACTCTTAATGACCTAAAAAAGTAATTGGAGTCATGTGTATGACTATCTCTTCTGAGTTGAGGTCTAGGCTCAGTGCAGCAATGTTCTTTTTAATAAGCAGCAGCTTCCTTCATGATGTCCTGCCATAGACACCATGCTTGTTCAATGTTGTAAGTACTGTAGACTCATGAACAAGGAAGTTAGCCAGTTCCAAACATGCCTTTAAATCTTTGGCTGTCACTCTGTGTTGTTCCTTCACCCTTTACTAGGACTAGCGTGTGCATCTTTTTGAAATCAATATCACTGGACAGATCTGAAACTGATTTTCATCCAACAATTTAAAAGGTTGTTTTAATTATTGCAACTGTAGCTAAAAAGAGCTGGAAATGTACAATCACCTTTTGGTTTTGGCCAATTAAGCTGATTGGAATCAGCCATACAGCTTCATCAGTGGTGCTTCCTTACACGTCAGCGCTTCAAATTTCATTTATTGGTCTGCTTCAGTGTTGAACTTGCATTGATCCATCCTTCCATGTTGGGCAGGCAAAAACAAAAACATCACGGGTCTCGTCAGCTTTGACTTCACAGATTCCGCCTGGCATTGGTTGAACATTGTGATGTTTGTGCTTATGGGCGTAACTTCTTGAGTGGAAAGCATGGTAACTCTGGCTCTTGCTCTATCATGAGAAGTTGGCTTCCCCCACTCGAATCGGGCCTACCAGAACGGGAACTTCATCCATTGTTATGATTTCCTCTTAAATTTCCACTTCAGTTTCCACTAGGGATGTCCTGATCTGATCAGCTCACTTACAAGCAGTGTGAAACAAAAGGCGGTGTGGAAATGTAATGGCCAAGGGCTACACACATCAAAGAGCATGTCTAGTTTCAGCTCTCACTTCAACACCAGTCACTCAATCTTCTCGTCTGAGATACAGGTCTTTATCCAGGATGACCTCAGCCTCAGTGGGGATGGAGTCCATCTTCCCTCCAGCACTGGTTGCTTGACTTCACTTCCTCAGATTTCCTCACATCTGAACTAGTGTTTAGGGTGGGGGTGTTCTAGTTAGCCCCAAATTAACATGATATACATTTAGGCCTTGACCACAGGTTTAGCAGTTTCAGGTGAGTGTGGATTGAATGCCCACAGTGTTTAGGCGTGTTGGAGTGAATCTGACCATCCATACAGGCTTCCAGGTCCCGCGTTCGTGTTGGCTGCACGTTCGGATGGAGTCAATTTCTGACAAGATCCAAATAAGCTCAAAGAAAATGACTGTACCGTTCTGGAGGACTGAAAATATCCCATGATTCTTTCCACCGTGTGCAGGCGGAGGGTGAACCCACTAGCAGCAGCGAGGTTTGCTCTACCTACGTCATTGAATCTGCATTTTTAACATCAGGGTTTAGCTCTAATAAAGTTATAATCGTTCTATACAAATATGAATCTGGCCAGGACATCCTTAATGGTTTCAATGTATTTTTTCTGGATAAATAAAGATTTAATAAAGCTATTTTTTATTATATAT
>JBBIGC010035236.1:0-12012 GCA_037576955.1 Lepidarchus adonis
TAATAGATTAGTTATGTCAAGACCTCACGCAACTTTAAAAGTCCTTCCCACTGTAGGAAGAAAGGTTTAACCCTTTCTCCAAAAGCCTGAGGAGGTGGTGCCCAGTCAAGGACTACAACTTAACACAAAAGTCAACATCTAAACTAATACATTTTCTTAGAGTGAGAGCTAACCTTCTCTTTGACACAGATGTAACACATGACAAAACATTCTAACAAAAGATGTGTACTAAGCCAAACAAAACATGAACTGGAACAACATTTAGGACATGATTAAATCTAGACATAACATACTGTACTAGGACAAAACATGGACATACCTAAAATAAGACATAACTATTGTATACACGCCAAAGAACAAAATGGAAACAAAAACACAAAAAATAACATTAGTGCTCAAACTGAAACAATGGACATGCTAAAGACATACTAACAGTAGTATTAGAAATTATCTGACAAAATTAGAACAAGTTTATAACTGGGAGCATGTAGGTTTATTTCAGTTAAATAACTAAGAAACCATTTACAGTTTGAACTCTGGCACTTCCAAAAATGATATACTATCAAAGAAGTGACCTCCTCAGGTCAGGAATTTAGAATTTAAGTATTCTAATGTTATTTCCCTGACGGGAAGGAATTACCCTTTAACGTGAGTAAAATATTAGAACTCTCTAACATCTGACTTTAAGAATAAAGAGATTTTCCACCCAAAACTGAACAAGGACACATTTTGAAGTTTAAAAAGAATCAACAGTCTTTACTCATGATTTCAGAAGAAAATACAAAGCCTTCTCTCTCTGAAGTTTGGCAAATCGATTTTCCCCAATCAGTATGAACCAGTTGAAGGGAGATGGAGAAATGGTTTCTCGATCAGACTTCTCTATGGCTATAGCCCCCTATATATAGGAAAACCCATTTGCCAAACCTCTTACATTCATGAATCATTATTACATAGCATAGCATGCTATCTAGCTAACATTGATTTTCTATCTATTCTGATCACAAAGCTTTTAGCATTCAGGAGGCATCTTCTCATCTTTACCCCTCCCTTCCTGCTCTCTTCTCCTCTGTGGCACACGATAACCCAAACAATGATTTGTTATGAAAACAATAGAAGCAAGTGCAGCATGGCTAAAAGGAACCTTTAAATCTTGGGCTGTCATTGCAGCTTGCTGTATTACTCATTATAATAGGTTAGCAAGCTATATGCTATTGCTAAATAGCATTTATTACTATAGGTTAGCAAGCTATATGTTATTGCTAAATAGCATTTATTACTATAGGTTAGCAAGCTATATGCTATTGCTAAATAGCATTTATTACTATAGGTTAGCAAGCCTTATGCTATCTGGCTTATCACGTGCCAGTGGCTTTCATTTCGCGTGTATAAAAGGGGTGGCCTTATGGTCTGGATTTGTTACCTCCCTGAGGAGCAGATGGCTTCACTGAGAGACGTGACATGCTGTTCGACAGGCCACTGATTTGGGACATAAACTTTTGACACCCTGTGGGTTTTCTCCCTTGCCTCTGACAAGCAGCATGTGATGTGGGACAAAAACAGCAATAAGAATCAAGATCAATGGAACTAAGGCAGTCAACAATGTAAACCAAGACACTGCAAATAACATAGTCCAAGAAACATGTATAAACAAAGGTGAGCTAGTAGTTCATTTGTTCATAAGTAAAGGGCCCTGGCCATCTCATAAATGTAGCCTGGGGTTGCTTAGGAAACCCTGGTCAAAATGTGTCAAGTGATGATGGTCATGGACGATAAATGTAGGTGAAAAACAAGGGCAAGACAAGGCAGGTGATGAAGTGCTCATCTGAGCAACTTGAAGATGTCAAGAAGCATTTTAGCACTTCTGTTGAGGACACATAAACATAACCATGCAGCTGAGTTCTTGTGACTTTTCTTCAAGAGCAACTGGAATCTTACTAGATGTTGCGTCCTCCCACACAGTTCAGATCTTGTGAGCAGCATCATTGCAAACAAGACCTGTAGGTTTAAGTTTGGTATATATTTACCCTTATTAAATATTACCTAAATAACCATTACAGTTTATACTCTGACACATCTTGAATTAATATTTACAAGAAGTGACGTCCTCAGGTCAGAATGAAAACAGAATAAAGTATTCTTCCCCAATTCAGACGGGAAGGATTTAATCTACTTTAACAAGGAGACTATTAAACATCCTAACCTTCTATTTCATGAATAAAAAGAATTTTCCACACAAAAAACTGAGCAAGAAACGTTTTTTGTAGTTTAAAAAAGAAGAATGGTCTTTTATTCACAGTTCAGCAATTACAGATCTCTCTTTGAGTTACAGATCTACACCCGTTTCCGGTGGAATTACCACAGCGGCGCCCCTTGGCGAGAGTGGCCTGATTAGACGGTGACAGTATACAGCCCCCCAACAAGTTAGTATTACGCCCCCCTCAACAAGGAGTGATGGAAGTTGAAGTGAGACCGGTGACCGGGGCTCTGCCACAATAGCTCTGGGAATTGGCTGCTGGGGCTGATATATATCCCCGGGGGAGGGAGAAGAGCTGCGGTTGATGTTGAACAAGTGGACGGGGGTCTTTGCAAGGCATGAGGAAGATCGTGGCCGAACCGACGCGGTGCACCACTACATTCCCACTGGGACAGCTCCACCCATACAAGAATGGTACCGGCCCATCCCGTCTAGCTTGTACCTGGAGCTGAGGGAACTGCTGAAGTCTATGATAGCGGGAGGAGTAGTGAAAGAAAGGACGGCTCCTGGAGGTTCTGCATGGATTACCGCAAGCTGAATGCAGTCACACATAAGGATGCCTTTCCACTGCCCCGAATTGAGGAATCGCTCACCAGATGGCACCAGATGACCAAGGGGCCACTGAGAACGATCCAACGACGCCATCTGCGGCCATGCCCAGCGAACTGGCAAATGGTGGAACCTGGGCGGAAGTTGAGCATGGGGAGGTTACTTACAGCTCTCAGCCAGGTATGTTGTGTCCCCTGGACTGCTTGGTGTGGTCACGTGGCGTGTGTCATCAAGCATGGAGGATCTAGCGAGGCACTGAGAGTGCACGCGAAGGCGGCAGCTGGTGGCGAGGCTCCCGACATTTGGCAGATGTTCCCCTTTTCAAGTCCCACAGAGTTGGAGAAAGAATTGATCTCGTTCTGAAAATCCAAACTCTGTGTGTCCCTTTTATAGAAAAAAACGGTCTGCTAAGCTTTTACAATACTTGTCAATCACAATAACATCCACATAGCCAAGGCTAACACTTCTATACTGTAGCTGGCCTCCTGCAAAGCCCTAATCTAAAAACAGCATTACAAACTCATAGGCTATACTAACAATGTTTGCTGGCACCTGTGAGTGAGTTCAGTGAATTAATAAAAACGGGGGTTTGTGAGCTGTAGTGCCTTTAGGTGGAGATGACCCTGAGCGAGGCCTTTCTTGTAAGGTAAGACCGGACATACAGGACCGGATGTTGCGGTATCTCCTGCCTGATGGGAGTAGTTTGAACAGATTGTGACTGTGACCCTCGCTTTCCTCAGGCACCACTTCCTGTATATGTCATAGAGGGGGTAAGCTCACGTCCAATTATTCTTTCAGAGCACCGCACCACACTCTGCAGAGCTTTGCGGTTGTATGCGGTGCTGTTGCCATACCAGGAAGTGATGCATCCAGTGAGGATGCTCTCGATGGCACAGCAGTTATAATAAATAAATTAGAAGCCATGTCTAGAATGTTGATAAATGATATCTATTCATAGAATATCTATACTACTCCTGTCAGAAAACTTAATGCATTTATGTATGAGTATAATATACCTCCTTAATCATGTTTATGTGTTTGTTCATTGTCATCTAATTTATAAGCCTTTAAAATGCTTGATGTGCTGATGGGTTTCTTTACAGTTGCCTGGCCAACATGGTGGAGAAGAGAAGAAGAAGTGGCTTCTAATTTATTTATTATAAGCATTACTTTTAGCTGTTTTATGCTTGCAATAAACACAGAACAGAACATAGGCATCATTTCTGTACAATATGTACCTAGCCTTTGGGTAACATGGTCATGTCCCAAATACACTACTCTAAAGCTAATGTCTAATGTCACATAGGGATTTGAGCACGTTTTGAAACTTTGTTGTGACATATTATCATTGGCACACACTTGATCTCTCAGCTCAGTTTCTCTGAGTGCAGGGAAGGAGCCCCCTAGTGGACATGCAGGACCCATAACAGGGGAATTTACAGAATCTACAGATGATTAGGCTTAATATGGCTGAAGATGGTGCAGAGATATTAGAGAATTCACTCTACAAATGTTTAAAAACAATACAGAAATAGTGGGGTCCTTCCTGACAGTAGTTTGGTTGTTGATCACTGTTGTGTGAGACTTAAAAGAAGCCCTCACTGGTTGGATGTTTCTAGCTTTATGATAAAATATGATGTAAATACCTTGTAAAATATGTATGTTAAATGCAAACAAATGTTTGTAATAAAAGCAGAAAACAAATTGCAGCTCATACAGTCATGGCTGTTGCACAGAAGACTATTGCAGTTACAAATGTTTTGCTATACATGTTTATTTCCTTTATGTGTATTGGATCAACACAAAAAACAGAGAAAAAGCCAAATTTGACATAATTTCACAAAAAAATAAAAAATGACAAAATTATTGGCACCCACAACTTAATATTTGGTTACACACCATTTGGAAGAAAGAACTGAAACCAATAACCATCAACAAGCTTGTTACACCTCACAGTTGGAAATTTCGACCACTCTCATATTTGAAGGTCTTCTCCCAACACTAATTTTGAAATTTCTCCATAAGTGTTCAATCCGATTTAGATTCAGACTCATTGCTGGCCACTTCAGAACTCTCCAGCACATTTCTGGCTTTCAGAGGAATGTTTGGGGTCATTGTCCTGCAGGAACACCCATGACACAGACACAGCTTTCTGACACTGGGACCTACATTGCCCCCAATTTTGGAATTTCATGATGCTCTGTACACAGTCAAGGCACCCAGTACCAGAGGCAGCAAAACATCCCCAAATTAACCCTCCATAATTGAACCTCCATTATGTTTGACTGTAGATACTGTGTTCTTTTCTTCGTAGGCCTCATTCCATTTTCTGTAAAAAGTACAATGATGTGCTTTACCAAAAAGCTCTACCTGTCTGTCCACAAGATGTTCTCCCAGAAAGATTCTGTGAAGTGCATTTTATCAAACTCCAGTCTGGATTGTTTATGTTTCCATGTCAGCAGTGTGGTCCTCCTGTGTCTCCTGCTATATTGTTGCTTTTCATTCATATGTGGACAGATAGTTCGATCTGACACTGTTGCACCCTGAGTCTGCAGAACAGCTTGAATTTGTTTAGAAGTTTATTGGGGCTGGCCTCAGGTGTGATTGCTATATTGCCAGCACCTGTGTATTGGCACATGTAAGTTTAAATGAGTTTAAACTAAAACATCATATGCTTGAAATAAAATGATTTACCCAGAATTTTTTTAATCTGCTGATAATTTTTGTCCGGCCCAGCTTTTGAGTTTTTTGTAAAATTATGTCAACTTTAGAATTTTTTCTCAGCTTTTATTAGTTGATCCAATTCACATAAAGGAAATAAATTAACACATGTTTACCAAAACATTTGTAACTGAAGTCTTGATATTTTCAGGGTGCCGATAATTTTGGGTTTTCCACTTGCAGATTTCGGCATCTTTATTTAAACGTATTACACCAGGGTGGGTGAACATGCCACACTGTTCCAGTAACACATAATTGAATTTGGATGAGTTTGTAAAACAGTTTGCTCACTAATATTGCAGTTGGCACATTCAGTTGTTCATTTGTTGTAGACAATGTTCTTTAGCTTGATCTATGTTGGACTATAGTGTTAATCCTATAGTGTGGTAATGTGCTTAAATAGTAGCACTTAACTGTGAGACAATATGAGCTTATTTTGTTTGTTACACAGTGCAGATTTCTGACTGTAATTTAAAAAAAGATAATACATTATTGAATATGTCAATATGACAAATATTTAGCACTTTTTGTAGATTGGTGACTCTGCTCTCTGTAATTAGTTGCAAGATTTCCCTCCAGCTGTTTCACTTTAGTACCACTTTTCCAGTGATCTGGTGCCTTTTTGAGACATGCTGCTGCAATCAAATTCAATAAGAGCGTTTATTTATCATGTAATAGCAACGTGTCTCACTTTCATCTGTTTTCTATTGTGAAATGCCAGCAACTCAGGTCATGGGTGCCCAAGGTTCACTGATGAATGTGGGAAGCAGAGGCCAGCACAGAACAGTAATACTGACTATGATGGAAAGGTGTCAGAACATAGTGCACCACCATCAGAGCTATTTTGGTGCTTTAAGATGGACCTACACAATATTAAGCAGGTGGTTTAAGTTGCCTAATCTTATGACAGGCTGATGAAGTCTCTTCAGCACAGTGAGAGGTAATCACCTGCTGTTTAAAAAAAGTAAAGCAGTTCTGAGCAGAGAGTAGGAGCCAGGTCAATAAAATTCAAATTGGAAAAACATATTTTATTCATTGATGCGTGTTTGAGGAATTTCTGCTACAATCTGGTTAGATTTTAACAGTGAGTCACAGTTGACGATGTAATTTGGGTGGTTGACCCTTCTCACCATATTTGTGAAACATTGTCTCCATCTAGGTCTTTGTTAAAGTAGAGTTTCTAATCAAACATTTAATCACACAATTACTGGATACTGTAATGGTCATGAGAAGCTCCCATTCGCTGCTGAGGGAAGTGCATCATGGGAGCGGCAAGTTTGTGCACACTTTGTGTTATTTCATGCTGTTCTGTGTGTTTGCAGGGAGCGGGAGAGATTGTGAGATTGCTGGTTATGGATGGCCAGACTCACCATGGATGTGACGAATATGGTAAATGATAACTCGGTGGGTCTGGCCTCCATCACCATCCTTGCTCACAGGTTTGTGCTCATGTGCATCTTAGCCAGTAGGGGACGCACAGAGTACAGGTTGGTCTTTTTAAAGACTGGTTGAGCAAGCATATAAAACTTGGCCAATTTCTTGAGCATAACTTGTGTATGAGTGGTCATTTAGTGGTTCTCTCTCTGGAGAACCATTACAATACTTTTGCTTAGTGGTCCTTCATTGTGGAAAAAAGGAAGCAACAATAATTTTTTTGCCAATATAAATTCCTGTTATTACTTGTTTACATGAATAAAGATGACTGTAAAAACAAAATAGTAAATGACTGTCTATTGTCCAATACCTTAGAAGAACAATTATGGATTTACATGTGTGGGTCAAAGCTGTGTTGCCAGTTTAATTTTGCTAATGAAAGCCATGTGTATGAAATGGGCCGACCAGTCCATTCCTTATAACAGCGGTTTCCTTTGGATACAATGAAATCATCAGATTTTAGTCTTTCTATGCATTTTATTTAATTTCAAATGACATGTAGCCACTTTCCCCATGAGTATCAATGTTGCCTTTACACAGTGTGATAGTAAACAGACTAAAAAACTATAAACTTAAATTCAACAACAAAAATGTTCATTTTAAAACAAAAACGAAAACAAATAGTTTACATTTCCAGCATTGCTTTAAACACTTTGAGTATTGTCACATTTAAAGAAATATGATCTGAGATTCCCCACTAGGTCCTGCCACTCACACTTTAAATCAGTTAAAATATACAGATTCACTGAACATCACCACAAATCATGTTTTAAAACATAACACGGTTAAACATCTTAACTAAATACCCAACATTTGATTGGTTAGTTGATTCATTAGCTGCATCTTTCTGCATGTTCCTCAGTTTCTGAGCCCACTCTGCTTTTCCAACTTCTTCAACTCGAGGAATCAAGAAATCCAGGTGCTTAATGGTGACCACTGTGTCTGGTTTTAACGCAATTTCAGAGAGTTTGATGGTCACCTCATATGCTTCTTTCACAAACTGGTTCTTCTCTTTTTCATTCTCATTCAGGAGCATTTTCAGACTGCTCTCCAGGTTTGTTATCTCTTCTTTTAATTTCAGCATTTCCTCATGTCCTTCGTCTAAATGTTGAAATTTGCTTCGATCATAAGAGACATTTTTACCAGTGTATTTATTTTTCAGGATTTCAAATGTGACTTTTTCCTCTTTCTCCTTTGTCACATATTTCCTGTTCTCTCTGGTATGTTTGCTGTAGTGACACTTACACACAGTGCAGAAGCCTCCTTCCATAACTTTGCACCATTTGGCTTTACTGGCCAACCAGCAGCCAAACTCATGGCAATTCTCCTTACATTCATCACAGGAAGTTACTTTTTGATGCCAGTGAGAAACTTCTGTAATATAAACCTTCTCTTTGTAAACTGTTTTAACAGTGAAAAGGTAATTTTTATCATTCTCAATTCTTTTTTTGTTCAGTTCCAGAATTTCCTGAATTTGTTTCAGTTCTCTCTGTTTCGCCTCTCTGAACTTTATGCTTTTCTGTAAGCTCTGAACACAGGCCTCAAGTCGTATTCGCTCTGTTAGTACACTGACCGTCTGATTTACGCTTTTTCTTTGTCGTAAATGTACAAATTCGAAAAATTCCTTCAAACTACTCTCCCCCATTTCCCAGGACGATCTGGAAACATGCTCATATTTTTTTGTCTGCTTCTCAGACTGACGGTTGTTGAACAGGAAGTGAACAGGCTCATTCTCATCATCGTGGCAGCAGGGGATCTTCTCTGTCTTGATGGCTTCCAGAGCATTTGTTGGAGGTCCTCCATCTGAGTGTGTGATAAAGTGCACTATGATGTCCTCTATGTCTTTAGCAAATAAGGAGAGAACTCCCTGAAAAATGTAACGCTGCCTGTCTGAGATTCTGTTCTGAGATGCTTTGAGTACAAGAACCACAGCATCAAGATCCTTCACACCAGTTTTATGTAGAAACAACTTTTGTAAGTTCTGAGCTATTTTCATATCCTTATGTATTCCCCTGGTGTCTCCATAACCTGGAGTATCAATGATGGTGAGAAAGAAATCTTTTTCTTCAGAAATGATCTCATAAGCAGTGATTTCAGACGTTACAGATTCAGTTTGATCTTTTGTTTCTTCTTCTGTGATCTCAAACCACACTTTATCTTCAAACTTCACCCCCAGAAAGTAATTGACCATAGTGTTGATCAGAGTGGTCTTTCCTGACCCAGTTTCTCCCACCATCAGTATTGTCTTGCTTGGCATGTTACAAGATTTCTGTCCAAATGTCCATTTTCTGATCTTTCCATTCTTGTCCAGAGGCCTTCTTGTTGTGCAGAGACGGTATCGGTCTGGAGGTCCAGGACTGAGTCTGGAACTTTTCATAATAATATCATTTAAAGCTGATGATGCGTTATAAATTCTGCAATATCAAAGACAAACAGTTATGTAGCCTTCACAAACTGAGCTTTCAATCATATAACTAATAAATAACCTATCGTGTTGATTAGCTTATTGCAGTATGACGCAGAATGAAAAATGGTTTTATTACAAAGCAGAAATGTCTTTGGATTAACAGTACTTCAGTACCTGATAACAGTCTGGATGATTCATTTTGTTTTTGGTTTGGAGAACTCGATATATTTTTCCTATTTTTTTGCCTATTTTTTTGGGTACAGCCGGATGATATGGCCTCAAAACAGTATCATGAGTAATGGAACTGTTTTACCTGAATTACGAGTATTTTTTATTTTTTTGCCCTCATATTTCACTGGACAGGTTTCTATTGTAAATATCTTCAATAATGCTGTATTTATTTGACACATTATTGCAACATTATAAGAAAGCATTATTGTTCTATTATTAGTATTACTTCTTTCTGAAAACAGCTCAAGTAAAATACATAATAGGAGAAACACATCTTAATTCTAAACTATTTATACAATATCTGATTAATACATATACATGAAATGTTTTCTATGTGCAATTTTAGTCCCCCTGTGCAATATTCTTTTATTTTTCACTGTGTACATTTTGTATTTACACACATACATAGGATTTTATATAAAATATTCCATACACAAATGTCTATTTTTTGTATTAGGTGTAAACATTTTGTCTTGCTTAAAGCTTTTAATTAATAGTTTTCACTTTGCTGCTCTTAACCTGTAATTTATTTTTTTGCTTCTCTGCGCAGATTAAACAAGTCACATGACAACTCACACAGCATATAACAATAAAAAAATAATCATTTAAATAAAAACTTATTTAATTACATTGATTAGTTTCTGAATGACGGTTTTGATTGATTTTCAAATAATTGCTCAACCTTACTTTAAGTCTATTTGAAATTAGCTTTAGCCTTGTGATCTCGGTGACATTTCTGTCTTTCTTGTTGCAGTGGTTCACTGTGTCATGTTACAAGAGTCTACTCCTGAGCACACATGGCTGTATTTATCAGAGGAGCATCATGGTTTCTCATACAACACCCTCTGTTGATTTTTTCACAATATTATGTTTCAGAATGTTTAATTGAATACTTCATAATCTTGTCACCCTCTTATTTTGCACCAGTCTAAACTATTGAATATGCTGCAGCGGTGTTTCTGGGGTCACAGAACTGGTAAATCTGGGTCACAAAAAATGTAAAGCCCTTTGACACATTATAAGACTGAAAGCAAAAGCTTTGTTATCATAAACAAAACGTTGACAGAATGCCATTACACACAACAACAAAATTTCTCTACATTTAGAAAATGCAATGAAGCTGGTAACCCCAAACTTTTTTTTAATGAATTTGACAAAAATCTTTAAAAATTGGCTTAATATAGTTTTTTTAACAAGTTGCATTCTATTTTCACTCACCTGTGCGTCATGATCAGTATCAGGCTTTGTCTTCCACAATATGCCAAAGATGGGGTCACAGTTGAGTCATCTGTTGCAGTAAACTAGAATAAGAATTATAAACTTTTCATTTCTGTGTCTCCTGATGGTGTTAAGATACAACACTGCACCAAACATGTATTTGTATTTACTACTTAACACTACTTAATCATGATAAAAGTTTAATTCACAGACAGTTGTAATAAATATATACAGCATGTAAAATAAGAGTTTTACCGTTTGGTTGTAGACAAACTTCCAAAACCAAATGCAGCAGCCAGAGCACTTCCTCCGCAGGCAGAGCAGCAGCAGTGCTTTAAAGAAGAACAGGATGCAATGCTGTGGCTATTTAAGCTCTAGAGGTTCATCATTATGCTCGAGTCCTGCTGTTGATTGGCAGCACTCAGCAACACACTGACTGAAGACATCAGGTGGTTTCTCAGAAACCGGCCCTTTACACCAATGACTGTTATGGTACCTCAGGTGTTCAGGGGGAACTAACACCCAGTGTTAAGAGCACCCAGTGATGTTTCCTAATCACTGTTCATTGAGCTCAATCATTAGCAAAAGATTGAGAAAAGATTATTTGAATTGTAAAACTGTAAGATTAATATTCTGCAGTCCCATTCTACTGGTTATAAAGTTACATTGAATTTAAATTAATACATAGCTTCGTCACATGTTTCCTTTACCTTGTCTGTTCTGTTTGCTTTCTAGTGTCCACATTTTTTTTGCAGTGTCACACATTTACATATTATACACAAAGCTGCCATTTTGTTTCTGCCAGTTCTGGAACCAGTAATGATTAGTCTCCATGTGTCTAAGGCCCCTTCCAGATTTTTATTAAAATTGTGCAGCTTCTTTTCCTTGGATATGACTACACATTGTGTTTGTTTACATGATTGAGGTCACACAGACAAAATACTGTTGATTATAACTTTGCTATTAGCACATTTTACAAGCTTACACTTACACATAGTTACTTTTCCTCCATTATAAGAAAACAAGCATCAGACTAAGATTCAGATGTCGTTATATTCAACACAGCTATCATCTGGTTTAAATGAGATCCGGTTGGAACAGTGGTTGATGGGACAACTGTCAGGTCTTGACTGGCTCCCTCTGAGCAGTCATGTGATTTCCTGAGACCATGTGACCAGTTGGGTCCTAGCTCCCAGGT
>JBBIGC010035246.1:0-12012 GCA_037576955.1 Lepidarchus adonis
CCAAATTTTGCACGTGTGGAGGTGATGGAAAATGTAAATTGAAATACAGAATTACATTGCCATTTTGAATATTGCATATTTGCATATTGTATTGGCAATTGAGTTTTGCTACAGATAAGCTTCCATAATTTGCTCGCCAATGTATCCATATACATATACAATAAAATATGATCAAAGCAACAACACATTGCATGTAACAACATCTGCATGCTAAACTAGTTGACATATTTCCTGACTAACTGGTGGTAAAAGCCACAGCTGCGTGTAGACCAGACGTTTCTCCTACTGATATTTTATTGGCCTCACACACAGTTTTGCCCCATGAAATCATGTTTTCCGTGAAGGTGTAAAAAGTGTTTGTTTGAAGAATAAGAGACTTGTGAGAGCAGGCACGTGTTATTCACATGACAAATTAGGGAACAAACTGACAATTTGTCGCAATTTTAAACCCCTCCATTTCCCTTAAATTGAGACCAGCTTTTGTTATTTCTGTACCTTTAGCACTATTATATGCAAATTGGTGTCTTTTATTATGCCTCAGTCCCTTAACAGCGATGGAAAAGCGCAGGGTTAAACACCCCAGGCACTTAAAGTTCACATTTCCAGTGAAAATGTTGGTGTGGTACAACTTCAGGGTTTCGACAAGGAGACAAAAGATGTATCAGTGTTCATGCTGAGTAACAACAGGGAATACAGTGCTCTACAGGTTTGAGAAAACATAACCTCCCTTTCCACATGAGGAATACAGCAGAATTAATGCAGAACATAAAGTACGCTTCCTTATAATCTGCAGCAAAAAAAGCCAAAGTGCAAAGAACAACAAAAAATTATTTCACCGCCAATAACCAGTCATACTCTGTTGATGAAGATATTGAATTTCTTAGTACATATTGCAACATATTACTATAACACTGCAATCGTTTTAGTTAGTATGTTTTTATTTTCAACATTTTCCAGTTTTTCAAGTGAATGTTGGTGTCTCTGTCTAACAAAAGGGCGTAATATTAAAAATAAGTCTGATTTTGTAGCTTAGTTTCCACATGTAGAAGGTATGAATAATTTTTAAATTTTTGATTACATATTTACTAATGTTTAGATATTGCTGCAAATATTGATAAAGTGACTTTAACTATCTAAGAACTTAATCTATTTGAAATGGTCTTGGACTGAATATGCATAAAAAGTAGACAGTTAGCTATCGCTCTTACAGGTAACATTGCTGGCTCATATAGAAGAGTATTGTCTTGACTTTTCATTAAAATTCCTCTTGGATTTTTCAGATTTTTCATAACTTTCTATAGGTTCACATTATCACCACAACAAGGTACATTGTTGGGGCATTTGTAACAGGAAAAGTGGACAGGCTTTTCATTACGGAAATAGGAATTTCAGTGTGTGGGACTGTAATGTTTAAATTTGGGGAAACACTGCTTTACCTTCATCCTCAGCTACAGCCCAAGCTCAGCTGAAACTCTACTCTCTCTTGTGAGTGTGTGGCGTTAATCACGAGAAGGTTTCAGTGT
The DNA here is from genome assembly GCA_037576955.1 of Lepidarchus adonis. Taxonomy (NCBI): domain Eukaryota; kingdom Metazoa; phylum Chordata; class Actinopteri; order Characiformes; family Lepidarchidae; genus Lepidarchus; species Lepidarchus adonis. The sequence continues at coordinate 1,524 of JBBIGC010035246.1, forward strand.
TGATTGGCTACTCTGTGACATATAGCCAATCAGAGACTGTTATGGGCGGGACATTAAATGAAACAGTGAGAACAAATGACACAGAAAGACGAGACGGCACAGTACTGCGTACTGTAATTACTGTCTGTCTATCTGTCAAGATTAAACACTAATATTGATAATGGGCAAAATGCCTAATATTGTGCCCCAATATTAAACCCTTCTTTAAAAAGTGACATTTTCTACTTTCGGTTTCCCTATTCAAGTGCCAAAGGCAACAGGAAGCAACTATCATATAAAAGAAATGACACAAAGAGACAGAAGGCCAGAGAAAGAGGGAAGAGAGTGAGAGAGAAAGGATTCAGGATTATAATGCATGCGCTCGGAGTAGTGGACAGTGAATGGGGCATTGTCTGAAGGCAGCATGGCCATTAGCTCACCTGCATATCTCCCTTTTCCACCAGTTCAACACACAATGCCACTTTGAGCTCTGGACAACTTGATACAGCATGAGCACACACACATATCCGCATGCATAAGATACAATGACCAGCAGATGAGGAAAGCTTTTCATCCAATGGGAAAGGACTTAGTCAAGCCGCAAAGCAGATCCCGACACAAAGGGTCTTCACTTTCCGCAGTGGGGATGAGTAAATAGGCTAGGTTCGCTAGAACATAGAAAATACCACATGGCTTGTGTTACCTGAGAAATTCTGCCCTCAATATAAAGCAAACGCTGAATCGTTATCACCTTTGTATCATTGCATTATTCTCTACACTCCGTGACCCAGAAAAGAGCTTGTTCACCAAAAGAAAAAACTGTTTCAATCCCAACAGACTCTCGTTCTCTCAACCCTGGACACATTAACCATTGAATGAGACAGAAGCACATTTAAGACTCAAAATCTCTTGTTTAGCAGCAAATTTTCATTGATTGAATGAAGAGCCAAGTTCCTATCCATCGCTAACTTACTGTCCCAGCATCTCCGCAAGTCATTTACATTGTAATACTAAATTCCTCTAGATTCAGTAATGAGCTGTGCTGCTGTTTCTCTTTATCTCTTTCTCTCCGCTTTGAGTGGTTGAGTTCAATTCTTTCAGTCAAATGCTCAGTGTTTAACACTGAAAATAAGAGTCAAGCCAACAGCGTTTAAAAAGCATGTGTATCTGCTTAAACATGGCCGTTTAAATCGTTCTCTTACTGAAGTGGGAGCTGAGAAATTGAAGGCGTTGGTTATGTTCAGCCTGCAGCTAAGCAGATCCAGATATTACTATTTTTTCATGGCTAACACAGTCATTTGTGTAAACGACAGGTTTTTATGACCAAATGTTTTATTTTAAATGGTGATAAGTCAGGAAGGGAACATTTTAGAAAGAGTATGGTGGAATTCTACAGAGGCCATACATTTAATGGTGATCCAAATACCAATGATAAACTAGATTGGAATTATCCAGAATTTGGGAATGCAGCTGAGGCTGTTTTTTCCTCACACTTATCTTTGAGCTTGTGCTCCTTAACGGAATCATGAAATCAGAATTGTGGATGGAAACCTGCAAAAAATGCTCCAATGATAAAGATCTTTGACAATTAAACAGTTGGGATGATCTGCTTAAAATCAAAGCCACTTGGTTTGATATTTCGTTTCCAAACACAATGAACTTCATTCCTTAGGTATAAAATTCGTTCTTAGGTGACTGTTCATTTCCAATTATTCTAGCATTTTAAAATGTATATACAAGCCTGAGACACTTACCATATACAATTCAATACACTAATTTTCCTTCATTTTTTGCATTAAGTATTTAATGTAGACGTTGCTAAAGCTGCAAAACAGCCCATTTTCAATTAATTGTTTGTAATGATGTTTACTTTACATTTATACACCTAATCAGCCTCCAACAGTTTAGCCCCACCCACTCTGTATTAGGAAGGTTTCCAATTTGGAAAGGCAGGATAGGGCGGCCAATCAAAACAGAGCTCATTTACATCTAAAAGGCACAGAAACAAAACAGCCAGGGGGTAAAGAGAGGTTGGTGAATGTTTATTTTACAGTGTTACAAATGTAGTCAAATGAGTAAAATTCAGTTATTTTTTCAACGCTGTAGTCCAACACTAGTTATATCAAATAATTGCTTCAGGAATAGCATTCAACTGCTGAACATTTTTTAAAGCAATAATCTGCAGATGTGATTCTGACCCAAGTGTGCATCCGTTGTACGAAGGTGAGGTTTTTGTCGTTTTACTGTTTGTGGTAATCCCCTTAGGTGGCACACGAAACATATTTTCCTACATCAATTTAAAACAATCTGTTTGTATTAGAGATGCACATTAAATTCGGGAACCGAAAAGTTTCGAACGAAAGTCTTTAACGTCTAAAATAGGATGTTGTGATGATGCAAGCAAAAACCGCGAAATGTGCTGTGTGGGCATATTTCACTAGATCAGACAAAGATCCATGGATAGTTGTTTGCAAAGCATGTAATGATGAAATTTCAAGAGGGGGTTCAAAGACTTTCTCAATGTCTGGATTAATTTCTCATAGGAAATAAAAACCTCCCAATCGTCATGCGGATGATGAGACGAATGCAGCACAGGAGAGGAAAGACACTCCAGCACGCCCACTGCGTCTGTGGCAGAATACTGTTATATCCTTCAGCAGTTTTTAGGCCTGGTACACACGGGCGTCCGAGTCGAGCATTTTTCTGACATCAGATGAGCGAAGAGCACATATGCTGTTCAATGTCGCGTTTCCTTGGCGTCAATTTCTATTGAAATCCTAATAAATGCAAGGAACATGCTTGCGTTGTGTTTGCATGTCGTTAGTCTACCGTTCTGGAGGAGCAAATATATCCCATGATTCTTCACACACATGGTGAACTCAGTACCAGCGGCGAGGTTTTCTCTGTCTGCGTCCATCGCTGTATCAGGATGGGATTTTGTTTTGTTTTTCTGTTTCTCCTCATATAGAAACACAGCATTATAGCCTGGGTTGCAGGTTCACGTTCAAAAGAAGTGAAAAACACCAATTTAACATCATACTGAAGTTAATCATGGGTCTAGGTCGCTCACAGCCCATTTATTTACCCAAGATTTGAACGCCCGTGTGGACAAAGCTCTTGTTCGGAATATACTTTGTTGTAGTCGTCCTACACAGAATGTAACAGAGCATTTGACTTTGATGCACTTTGTGTTTCATTATAGGATATTTAGTGTAACAATCAGAAGTCTATAGACTATTCAGGAATGGGACCAAGTAAAACATTTTATTTAGAAATGCATTTTATTTTATATTGTGCATTGTTGGAATGTCAGGATTCAACCATTTCTGATTTGATTTAATACTAAAGCAGACAAGTTCAGTCAAGCAATATTAAAAAGCCAAACTTTGCTGATCGCTCAAGCACTGAGAAACGATCTGAAACTTCTCACTCTGATGTGAACACACAAATCAGTCTACTTTTGTAAAATGAAGAATGGGAGGATAGAGGAAACCTTATCTACTCTTGGTGTGGATGTAGCTGAGAATAATTTGACGTTTCTAGAAAATTTTACTTAAGAAGAATATTTAAAATGACTTCTGGGACTGCGGCATATTTGTTTTCCAAAAGTACGTTTTGGAGCATTCTGAAGACTTGGCCCCACTGAACCGCATATCACCACCTCACTCAGCTTTAGTACTGAGAAATAGTACACTCTTATGGAAAACTGATGATAAACAAACAGCAAACTTATGTTCCAAGATGCAAGAGGGAGAAAACACCGTTGGGAGGGGAGCAGAAGGAAGTTTCAAACACTACAACTGTGAAAGAAATCCTAAAGGGAATGTCTAAAATGAGTGGCACATGAAAAGCCACAAAATAATGAATATTTAACATAAGATGTGCAGACATGACCGTGAAAGTTAGAACACGCAGTTAAAGACCAAATTCTCTTTACGAGCAGTTGTAATTATAGTGTTTATACTCCACAAACAGTACAAGAATTACCACATACATCAGCAGACTCCACTTTATTCTGAATGTGAAGATGTTTTCCGTTGTTCACTGGCTCTGCTCCAGTTTTAACCAGGAGCAACAACAAAAAAATAAATATATAAGTTGCTGGAGAGGCCTAGAGAGAGGCTAGATGAATATTTCCTCCACTCTTTGATGTCCAAATGTGTAGCTGCTACACGAAATGTTAGAAGCTCAGATGCACATTTAGGACCACGCGTATGCAGGAAAACATCCTGATCAAATGTGCAGAGCTGTTAAAATATTTACACCGTCTAATCTTCAGCATTTCAGGATTACAACCAAAAAGACTCTTAATGTGGAACCAAACACAACATGGAATCTATGGGAGTTTCAAGGCTGCGTAAAAACTACATCTTGTAGTCGATACTGGTGCTAAAATTTTACATAATCATTATTAGCGGATATTTCTTTTGTTAAATAGTGATAGATATGATAGGGTTACAATATTACTGCAAGTAGTAAACCTGCGGGTGATCTAACGCTTTTTACAATGTGATATTAGACATTCTGATGAACTGGAAGAGTTAAAAAAGTCAAAAAAGTAAGAGGTGAAAAAATCAAGTCACACTTTTTCGAATATGTGTTGAGTGTTATGTTGCCAATTATGTTAATAATTAAACAATCTAGGGATTAATTAGAGTCAGAAAAACTTTATTCTACCTAAGGAAATGGCTTATGTGGCGACTGCAACATAGACAGTGACAAATACTAATAAAAATACAAAGGTAATAAATATAAAAGTACTAAAGATACAAGGTAAAAATGACAAAAGTCATAAAGAGTACAGTGGTAAATAAAAACTACAAATATAAACTGTGATCTTTAAATGAAAAGCAGTAAAATAAGATAAATAGCATAAACTATAGTAAAGAAGCAGTAAATTGCAGTGATTGCACTTATACTGTATATTGCACCTTGAGGTTGGTGATGTGAGGTTGGTGATGTGCAGAATGTTGTTTTTTTGTTTTTTTTTAATTAGCTGGTTATACAAGTAAATGTATATAAACATAATTTTCAATAACAAACATTTAATTTGACTTCACATACAGAAAATGTGTAAATGTAAAGAAATGTTAAAGTAGGATCCTGCTGGTGTGGGTTCCCACTATGTACAGAGAATCAGACTGATAAATCATGGAGATTTTACTGATTAGTCATGTAATCTATTATAACTAAACACTCACGACACTGTTAAATGTCATTTATTCTTTAATTTCATTATATTGAGAAATCTGTGGACTGTTACACTGCTCTTAAAAATACTACTTCACACAATGAGCAAATGTGTCCGGCCCAAATGCAATTCAGTAATCTGGAATCAATGACTATTGACAGACTTCCTGACAGCACTTGGACTTATTATAACTGCAATTTGTAGAACATAAACCTGTGGACCACCAAAGTGAAGTATGACAAAGAACAGAAAGTCAATAAATTCACAGTACCTGTGGCTTTGAGTCGCCGTAAATAACCCACTGTTTTAATGGGACTGGGAGGCTGTGGAGTTACTGTAAATAGCCCCAGGTTGGCAGTGCTTGGAAAATACCCACACAGACCAAGTTCCCCAGAAACCACTGTGTAGATGGATGGGGTTTCAGCAAGCACAGCCCTTTTACAGACTGCAGAAAAAACAACCTCATGTTTCTAAAGGTTATAATTACTGAGGCTGACACAGCTAGACTCTACAAATACAGATCTAGACTCAAAAAGATAGGTAAACATTTAAAACACCATTGATGTTCTCCCAAATACTGTAAATCAGACAACACTGCCATACTCATAAAGCTCTCATTGACTGATTTACCCCAAATGCCTCCACACACTCATACACACACACACACACACACACACACACACACACACATACATTTACCCCTCTTCACCAAAAGAGATCTGCTAAAGCAAACAGACAATCATATCCTGGCAGCACATATGGATCCTGGCTGACGTTGGTCAGGGAACACATTTCACTGCTACTCCTAAGTGAAAGCTAACCCAAAAAAGAAAATGGAGCAGTTTTACGTTACTAAGCAGTTACTGCATTACAGTAAGTTTAAGTCCAAGTAGTCAAACCAAGAGCACTTAGTAAACCACTTAAAATCAGAACATGACGCCAACTCAATTAATGACGATGTAATATGTTCACAAAATGTCTCCAAAAGTTGATTATCTTAATAGGAAACACAATGTGCATATATTCTATGAAATATGATCACGTTTTTCCATGTACTGGTTCAGCTCAAGTATCCAGTACTAGAGACTACACCAAACCCAGTAGGAAAAAATGTGAATCACGTTTTTTTTGCTTAGAATTGAGATCACAATTCTCTGGCACAATTTTTTATTGCATCTGCAAATTAATATTATTAATATTTTAATATATTAATTATTGTAATTATTTAATTATATCAATATATTATTAATAGTTTTTCTTTTTAAGATTTGTAGCCAAGAGTACAAGTCTATCCACCTCAGTCTCTGACTCCTTCACGGCTACACCGCATCATATGGTGTAAAGCAGAGTTTTCATTGGCCAATGACACATTTAACAGTTCAGGTTCTCTGAGAAAAAGCAGGTTTTCATGCAACTACAAAATGCAGAACAATCTTTGTCCTTTAGAAAGGAGATCACTTGAAATAGCAATTTTTTATGATGAATTGTGCAGGCCTGATACCATACCATAGACCATTACTTTTTCTCTTCATTAACATTACGCTGCACCTTCCCCTATGATTCACCATGCTTTACCATTCAGTTGCATGTTCATAGCTTTATAGCAATATATTAGTGAAAAAACTGAAAAATTATAGTATCTATATCTATCAGATATAGAGGAATTATAATCCAGAATTACCAACATGCTCAAAACAATCTGCTAGGTTATGACACTGGTTATGGTTTAAAGTGGATGATCCATGATGTTGCATGACATTAGACTAAAAAACATCAGATTAAAAACTCCACCTTAAAACCTCCAGCTTATCCAGACACACAGGGACGTCTTTAGTCAAAATGTACAAAGACTTTTATTCTATAGGTTTTGCTTCTGATACATTGTCTGAGAACTCCCTTACCTTAGCATCAGACCTGCAAACTATTTTCACTACTACTACTGGCTGTCAATATTAATTAATCTGGTTAATTAATTTAAACTAATTAAGTTTTCTGACTTTTTAAAAAAAAAATAGCCAAATAGGTTCATAGCTATTAGCCAATTATAACACTCAAAACTCACATTACAAGGGGCTATATGATCATATAAAACCCAGTATAATATTTCCAATCTTTATTAGTTTCAAAATATAGTTACTTGCTCTTAATATAACTTTAAATTGTTAACTTCCTTATGCACCAGCCATAACATTAACACCACCTGCTTAATACTTAATATTGTGCGTGTCCCATTCAAGCCAACACGTTTTTTTATACAAAAAAGCTCCACATTAGGATCAGAGCAGACAGACAGCCCTTACTGTCCATGTGCAGCAGTGAGACAGGGGGCGGTCACTAGCTATCACTTTTGGTAAGTAAGGTTTTGAAGACGCTCTGATCTTGGTCTAGTTGACCGTCACTGACCATCACCACATGTTCATCTGATGCCTACACCTCAAACAATGGAACTCAAACAAATATCACAACTCATCACTATTATCCAGTGTTGACCAGAGGAGGAGGTTCCCCTACTGAGCTAAGGTTCCTCCCAAGGTTCTTCCTCAGTTCAGGGAGTGTTGCCTTGGGTTACTCATTATGATACGTGTTACTGTTCAATAAAGCCTCTGCAGCATCATTACATGTATGAGTTCTGACTTGCGTCAAAAAATCGAGTTACGTCACACTCAGAGGAACCGAACCCTGACTCGAGGACCCTCTATAGTGAAGCTATGATTGCACATGGCTGCTGGAATTGCAGCTGACAATTGTAGCAAATTATCCGTTCAAAACTGGACAGGACGTTCTTTATAAAAGATCAATTTAGTGTTCAACACTGACTAATTGTTCTTTTTTCGGGCTGTCGGCTTAACTAGCATAACAAAAACTTTCGCTTTCAGCACGTCTTCTCATTTCCGCTTCCCTGGTTCAGAGGCTCATGGGAACTGTAGTCTCCAAGCGACCATCAAACAATACATCTAACACAGTCCATGTTATAAAATTGATTATGCTGAACAATAAACTTCTCTTAACATCACAACAAGTCACAATAACAGTAAATGAGTGACTCCTCATAGCAGACTGTGGGAACTGGTAACGCATCCATGACTGGAACTTTATTGCTAGTCACAGGAAGCAGCGTGAAGGTCTGTTCTTCTGAAAATGTAAACATTACTGTGATTACGAAGAACATTCCTTCCCCCCTGCAGCAGAGGATCTGTTAAACTGGTAGAGGTAGAAATCAGGCTCAATAAACCGTATGGACAGGGTGGGCCAGTTCAAAAACTGAATTCTTTTCCAAGTAGATGCTACTGACTTCTTATACAGGTTTGTGTTACTGAAGACCTTTCAAATAGCAGTTGTAGAAGAGAAATAATGTATATTTCTATCAGCATGAATGAGAGGGTTCTCCAGCGACCCTGATGTGGATCAGTGAAGAGCATGTAGCATTAGCTTAGCCTGGTGCTAATGGAAAACAGACCTAAACAACTGAAGCAGCTGAAACTGTGGTTTAAACATGGAATTTGAATGAGCTGAAGAGACAATGCACTGTGCTATGATAATTCGGGCGAGTTCTGTCAAGCCTGGAGGTGTCACGCTGTCAGAATTGTGATGGTATAGTGAGTTTTCTGCTCCTCTTGAATCTGGCAGTCACTGGAACCAAAATGGTGGCCGCTGGATTCAGCCACAACTGTCACTCAAGCAGTAACGAAGGATGATCTGCGGCGTTAAGAATTTTTACTATTGCCACCACAACAAAATGAAGGATTCTAATTTGAAGACACATTCTGCAATGCTGCAGGAACATTATTAAATGAAAATGTCAGCCGAGTGTCTGCTGTAAAAACATTAACTGAATAAACTTGTGTTGTATTTTATGGCATCGTTATATATAATTGAGGGAACTGGGGTTAGTGCTTGTTAAAATGTTTATGTGACACTGTAAATGTTGATTGCTTTGTCAAAAGTAAAAATAGCATTGAGACCATAAAAACGTCTCAAAAGAAAAAACCCTATACCATAGATAAATTACCGTTTTAATTAAATGAAGTGTAATTTGCTCACAGCTGGTGATGAACATAGTGTGCTTTGTCATTATTTTACTATGATATTGTTTTCAGAGAGAAGGCCCTCTTTGCTTTAGAGTCTGTTTCCTTTTTAATTAATTTAAATCAAACATATGCATACCCACACGTGATGAACATCACACATGCAACGAGAAGGACTCCGCGCACTCTTCTAGTTGTGAAATGCTCGCTGTGAAACTACTGTGGTGGGACACTTCCTGTTATGACACGTGTAGAGTTACAGCAGCTACTGATGTCTGCACTGTCGCCAGACTCACAAACACAAACTAGCACAAATGAGCAAGTGCATGCAAAACACACACACTGCTGCACACGCTGGAAATTACATTAGAGAACAAAGGGAGTTATGACAAGAATGTGCAAAATGCCAAGACAAAACACAACCACACACACTTACATTTATACATATATACCTCAGTCATGATTACGCTATTGTTTTAAAAACGTCACTGATTAAAAATAACCTTTTCAATTAAGCTGTAATGATTAAAGCAATGATACATTTGCAAGAACATATGTCAAATTATTCAAATGTTCAGTTAGATATTTTTTAAATGATAGAATTATAATACATATTGCTAAAGTAAAGTCCCACTTTCCTATATATAGAGATATCCACCACCTCCCCCAAACCCCAAACCAGTACTACACCGAACACTTGACCAAAAACAAGCCTTTAAAACGCTTCATTTATAAACACAGTGTGTACACTGTGCTGTGGGTGTCTGTAGTTTTATATTGAGGGCATGCAGGTGGTGTTACTGAAGTTCCAGCATCTTTTATTGATGGGCACTGTTTAGCTATTGGGCACCGGATGCACGAATAAGAGTCAAAAGAAATTTGAGATCTTTTACATACTTCCAACAGCTAAAGAAAACCGTGCAGATAAGCAGATTTTCTTTGTGTTGCTGAAGACACTGACACAGCAATAAAGAACAAGGTGTGTCAATTCGCATCTTCGCATCAGTCCTGCCATACAAACACAACGGGCTGTAAATGCGGCCCCTGTCCTCCCTGCAGTTACCCAGGGGCCCTTTCCTTCTCTGCACTGATAACTATAGTGAGAGACATCAAGCCTAGTTAGTTTAATGCTCCAAATTATAATAAAATACTATATTAATACTATAAAATACTAATATTGATACAAACTTGTCCACAAACAATTTGCAAAACAGCTCTTCCATATACAGGTCCTTCTCAAAAAATTAGCATATTGTGATAAAGTTCATTATTTTCTGCAATGTACTGATAAACA
>JBBIGC010035255.1:0-10965 GCA_037576955.1 Lepidarchus adonis
CACACACACACACACACACACACACACACACACACACACACACACACACACACACACACACACACACACACCTGTCCCCTCATGCACTGTGTGTTCTGACTCCTTTCTATCAGAGCAGCATTAAGTGCAAAAGGATCTCCTCTTTGGGATCAAACCAGCCATCACAATCAAATCCTTGTCAAAGCGACTCAGATCCCTACACTCCTGTTTCCAGCCCATCAATTTTAAGAACTGACAGTTCACTTGTTGCCTAATATATCCCACCGCCCTAGCAGGTGCCATTGTATTTAACTGTGAAGCTCAGTTTAGTGATCTGTGGAGTGTTTGGCTCTTACAGTTAATGTCGTCAAACATACAATGTAGCTTATGTAAATACAGATGTCAAATCTGTATTAATATGTATTTTTGGGGGCAAAAAAGTATTTGGCAGCCACAGATTCTGCAAGTTGTCCCACTTCAATGTTCTGTAATGTTCATCATAGGTTCACTTCAACTGTGAGAGACTGTAAAAAAATCCATTAAATCACATATGATTTTTAAAAAAATTATTTTTATAAAGTATTTTGCACCTACAAACAAGCAGGAATTCTGTCCCTCACAGACCTGTTACTTCTTCTTTAAAACGTTCCTCTATTCTCCCCTCGTTATCTGTATTAATGGCACCTGTTTTAACTTGTTATCTGTATAAAGTTTGCCGGGCTGCTGAAACGTGATTGGATCTTCCAACATGACAATGATCCCAAACACACCGTCCGGGCAATGAAGGTGTGGCTACTGAAAAAGCATTTCAAAGTTCTGGAGTGGCCTGGCCAGTCTCTGGGCCTCAGTCCAATAGAGAATCTGTGGAGGGAGTTGAAAGTCCGTGTTGCCCAGCGACAGCCCCAAAACATCACAGCTCCTGAGAAGATCTGTATGGAAGAATGGACCAAAATACCAGCTACAGTGTCTGCAAACCTGGTGAAGACCTACAGGAAGCGTTTGACTAACCAAGGTTACATTACAAAGTATTGAGGTGAACTTTTGCCTCACTGTGTATATATCTTATTGTGTTCTGTTTATTTTTTTTATTGATTTGTGAATAATTTATTTTATTGTATTATTTTATTTAAATGCTTTATTGTTGTATTTTATCATCTTATTTTATTTTATCAACTTCATTTGCTTTGCTATCATATATGCATTTTTACATTTATTATTCATCATCACTAATGTCATTTATTGGGAATGTGATCTGTTTGAGTGGTCTGTATGTTTATAGGGTCTGGAATAGTGGTGCCAGATAAAACATGGCATAGTGGAATATTACAGCATCAACTAGGCCTCTGCAACGCTGCCAAGGTTACAACACCTGGCTGGACACCTCACTTAGACTCGCCCTAAAAAATGAGCTGGCTCAGCAAATCAGAGTGAATCCTCTGTTGAACCCCTGCTTTCTGTCCCAAAGTCAAACAACAAACAGCCTAAAAAAGACCTGATACACACTGAAAACTGGCATGAGGCACAACTTCTCTTATGCAAGACATGGTTTAGTAGATAAGAAACTTATAACTACCTGCATGTTCACACGCTTCACCTTCATACAGTCACCAACGTATTTATAGCATAAATAAGTAAAAAAGAAAAGCAATTATAAAATAGATATAGATGTTTTTTCTAAATGAAAAATAAAAATGAGATTTTTTTTTGCACAGAATACATTTCATATTAGAAATAATTTTCAGTTGATTAAATGTAGCAGATAACAGTGACTGTTTTAAACTAACATTAAACCACTTGGTTGTTTTAAAATACCATGGCATGGACACCACAAGACCTTGGAAGGCATGCTATGGTATCTGTAACCAAGCAGCAGCCCTCCATGGATCCAGCCCATTACACAGATGCTTGATTGCCAACACCAAGTCTTTGTCAGGATCTTCAAACTGTTGCAGAATAAAGCTTGCAGTGAAGCAGGGAGAATTATCCTGCCCCAGCTTTCCCTTAACTCACCAGAATAGTACCCTTTCTGTACTCTGTGACATCCTGTCAGTGTCAGTGTGGAAAGAAAATGGCCGAACAGTGTCGAGGTACATTACATTTACATTTATTCATTTGGCTGACGCTTTTGTCCAAAGCAACTTCCAGGTGCAGGAACAATCAAGCACAAATTCAGACATGACAACACTGATGTGAGAGATACAAGTGTAACTACAGGTGTAGAGATTGTTTCCAATTTAGGTTTTCCAAAGTTACAAGAAGGGTGTGTGGCTGAGAACGTGTGTTCAGATGGACACACCTGGCAAATGCACTTGCTACAAGTGTTATTGGTTCTAGAGATACTGCTTCAAGAAGTACTTTTAGTGTTTAAGCCTTAATATAAATAAATAGCATAATTTTTCAAAGGTGCTAAGAGTTTTGCCTATGCTACCTTTAATTATTCTTTTATTGCTTTTACAGAAAATTGCTGTTGTTTTATATTATACACTGACTTATATCATGCCCACAGGAAGTAGGTCTTAACATTTGTTTCCGTTCAGACCATACGTTCCAAAACATGGTCCATATGACAATAACTTTGAAATTAAAAAATGCATTTTATTAACACAGATACAATATCAGTTGTGTTCTTAAAGTTTGTCAGTCATCATCTTTTCACTGTCTATAAAGTGTTATTGGGAGTTTAAAAAAAAAACAACCCAGTTGTTCCAATGCTCTATAATGAGAATTCCACACTCCTGTGTGACTCTAGAGTTGGATGAGCACCGCATTCACAAACTAAACTCTAACCATGAAAGATTCCGATGTGCTTATGATAAAAACACTCATTTATGTTTTTTTTTTCAGTTTTATAACACACACTTATTAGGAATTCTCCAAAAATAACAGAAATGTTGATTATTCTAACACATGTATTAGTCACTTAAGTGTATGTGTGTAACAAAAGTTTTATTGTTGGCTGAAAAAAGATGAATTTATCATTTTTATTTGAACGACCAAAGGGTGGGGGTACGGCAGTATAGTGATGTCAATCATCTGTCTACATAGAAGCAACACTGAAATGCTAAAATTATTACACTGACTTTTCTTCAAATCCTTCAAAATCAGATCTGTAAACGTGACCTGTGTGACTTGTTCTGCTTTGCTATCTCTGATGCCCTTGGCTCATGAAAGCAACAAACTGGAGTATCGGTAAGTTCCAAATTTTATTAATGTAATTATTTATGATGAACTACGGTACAATGTCAGTACCTGTATATAGTTGCAAAACCTTCCAGGAACGTGTCAAGTTATATACTTCTACTTCAGATCGGTAAATTCAGTAACACTGCAGTTAATAACATGACGGCTTATCTTAGAGTTTTAAAACATAAATGAGCATTTTCTGTGGCTTATAGAATGGGGCATATAATGTGGGGCGGTCTATTGTTGGAAAAATGCTGTTGTGATGCTGTTATCCACACTTCTTTTAGCCATGATATTCATGTAGAGAATATCTAGTATCATCACATTGCTAATCCAAACCCAGCATTAACATTCTTGTATTATGTTAACGCTAAGCTAACAGTGCAGTTGTACATTGTTGTTTTAGGTAAAACATTGTCATGTTTTAAAAAGACTTTTCATGCCATGTGTACTGTCCACTAATACTACATGGGATGTCTATAATCTGTTCATATAATCATAAGACTATCTCCTAGACATGAAATGTGTAGCTTCCAAAGAGTCATTATATCCATAAATAGCAGCTATGGTTTTATCACCAGCAGTTATCTCATTTCAGAAGAAAGAGGGTCTCTGAGGCCTGGAGTGACCGAGATCTGAGCAGTGACTTATACTTAAACTAGTTTATGAAAAGGGCCATCACCGACCCTGAGCAAGGGTGAGCTGATAGTGGAGATAAGGAGCGCTAGTGCTTAAAGCTATCGCTACGACAACATATCAGCAACGGTATGGAGGTTAATAATTACAGTTTTAAACTAGTGTTTACACACACTTCCAAAAATCACAGCACCTTTTCTGAGAAAAACCTCAACTTTAAATCAGATTATGTTCAGAAATGTTCATGTAAATGAGGAATTCTGATCCATACCTCTCCACTGAAAACCACATTATCTTCTTACTCATGCTGGTTAATTGTGTTGTCATGACGTTACAATTTTATAGTAAATAACATTTTAATATACACGTTGAGTTGATCTATCTACCCATCCATTCACCAAATAGCCATCCGGCCATCCATCCATCCCTCCATCCGTTCATCCACTTGCCTGCTTGCCTATAGAAAAAGAGTAAAGAAAAAAGGAGGACGATGGAATATAAATACTTTCTTCTCTTTCTTTTAGGAGTTTCTTTAAGGAATGATCCCTTCAGGTTTGCTTTTAAGAACTGGCTACGGTGCTACGGTATCTCTTCAGTCTCATGTGAAGGTGTTTATTGCAGATGAGTCACCAATCTTCAGATCAGTCCTCAGAAATGTTCATTTGAACAAGGAATTAAAGTCCATATGTCTCCACTGAAAACCACATTATTTTCTCATTCATGCTGATTGAGTTGTCTTGATGATACAAATTTAAATAGTAATTAACTATACATTTTTTGTACAGTGGGGCAAGCCACAGATTCTGCAAGTTGTTCCACTTAAAAAGATGAGAGAGGTCTGAAATGTTCTTCATAGTTACACTTTAACTGTGAGAGACAGAATGTAAAAAATATCCAGTAAATCACATTGTATGATTTTTTAGAATTTATTTGAATAATGGTGCAGAACATAAGTATTTGATCAATAACAAAAGTTCAGCTCAATACTTTATAATGTAACCTTGGTTGGTCAAACATTTCCTGTAGGTCTTCACCAGGTTTGCACACACTGTAGCTGGTATTTTGGTCCATTCTTACATACAGATCTTCTCAGGAGCTGTGATGTTTCATCTGCCTCTACAGATTCTCTATTGGACTGAAGTTCAAAGACTGGCTAGGCCACTCCAGAACGTTGAAATGCTTTTTATGCAGCCACTCCTTCGTTGCCCGGACGGTGTTTGGGATCATTGTTTCATTGTCAATGTTGTCACTGATAGAAGGAGATTTTTGGCCAAAATCTCACAATACATGGCTCCATTCAACCTATCCTTAATACAGATCAGTCCTGTCCCTTTGCAGCAAAGAAGCCCCAAAGCATAATGTTTCCACCCCCATGCTTCACAGTGGGTATGGTGTTGGAATGCAACTCAGTATTCTTTCACCTTCAAACACGGCGAGTGGCATTTATACCAAAGAGTTCCATTTTGGTCTTATCTGACCATGTGACATTCTCCCAATCCTCCTCTGGATCATCCAGATGGTCTCTGGCAAACTTAAGACGGGCCTGGACATGTGCTGGTTTAAGCAGGATTTTAATACATGAATACGTAGTGTGTTAATATTAGTAATAATAACTAATAGTTCTAGGCTTTTTCCTCACTTTTCTCAAGACCATTTATACCCACGAGGTGAGATCTTGCATGGTGCCCCAGGTCGTGGGAGATTGTCAGTGATCTTGTATTTATTCCATTTTCTTATAATTGATCCAACTGTTGGCTCATCTCGTCTTGTGCAGGTGATCTTAATCTGGTCTTGGCCATGGTGGAGGTTGGAGTCTGACTGTTTGAAGATGTGGACAGGTGTCTTTTATACCGATAAGAAGTTCAAACACGTGCTATCTTTCTCTCTACAAAAAAGAAAGAAAGATGTAATATAAATACATTCTTCTGTCTTTTCTTTGTTTAGTGGTGCTAAGGTATGATCACTTCAAACTTGTTTTCAAATAGTATTTCTTCAGTCTGTGAAGTGAAGGCATTAATTTAATTTAGCCGTTGATTTATATTATGTTAATATGTCTGTGTTAAGAGTGATGTCCTCTAAATGTGCATTTTTATGTATTTATTTAAGTATTTAAATTAAATAAATGCACAACTGCAAACTTCAGAGGAAAAAAAAAATAGCACTATGTATCCCAAAGCATCCAGACACCTAGTGAACCTAACGTTTTTAACGTGCTGTCAGTCCTAACGTAGGTGTCCCATTCTTTACTAACAGCTTGTACAGTCCCCAATTAAATTACTGCTAATGGAATGGCCTGATCGCACATGATGCCTGATGCCTGGTCTCCTGGAGGGGTATAAAGGGGTATAAAGGGGTATAAAGGGGTATAAAGCTGCCACCACTGAGCTGTATAGTGTTTTCTGGAGTGAAGATGTTCCATCCAGTACATTTAAATATGTTGGAATGATCAAGAAATAATTTTCCAACATCAGTACCTGCCAATCAGATCGTCTCAGGAATGATTTAACACCTGGTGAAAAGCCTGTCCAGACTGTTCCTGCAGCTGCTGTTAAACATCTAACAGAAACCCACTGTTCAGACTGCTGCTCATACTCACACTCAGTGACATGTCTAGAACTTCCAGAAGGCCTTGAGTGATTTTTGGTTAGTTTGGCTTTTATCAGACACAGTAGGTTTTCAGTCCAGCTACTGAAGGCCTAACCAACTGGTGAGCAAGCTCAGTGATATCCACCTAGATACCACGTTCAATCAAACTGGAGATAAAATAACAGATGTGTACTTTGTGGTTCCCAGAAATCAATAGACCGTCTCTGGAGGTGTAAAAGGCATGGGGACAGCTGTGTGTGTGTCTGTATACGTGTCAATGCAGAGCATCCCTCTATCTGACACTGTCCATACCATGGTAACCACACGTGGCCAGTGTAATGTAGGTAAACAGGGCTCTGTAGACCACTGACCTCCCAGCAAGCCCAAACCCATTCCACCTCCATCTCCTGGCTCAGTATAGCACAACAGCATTGGTAGAGCATTCAGTTGACAACAAGGATATTACTGATCTACAGCTCCAGACAGACCTTCACGGAATGTAAAAACGCCAGACACAGGTAAGAATGTGCTCTTTTCCATTCTGGGACCAAAGCTTTCCTCAGTCTCAAGAACTTTTAAACCACTATTCATATTGTTTTAAAATACCCCTGAACGTTTAAATGAAAGAACATCAGCACTGACTGGAGGTCAGTTAGTGGAAACATTGTTGGCTTAGTGGAGACAGAACCTCATCACATAATTTCTTTTTGTGTTTATTTTATTTTTTTATTATTTGCGAGTTTGTGTGTATGTGTATATATACTGTACATACATACACACATAAAACTCTGGGAACTGAGTATACCAGGTTGAACTTTTGGCAGAGTAATATATATATATTGACCATTGTGTGTATGTATGTATACATACACATATACACAAACTTGCAAATAATAAAAACACAAAAATAATAAACACAACAAAATTAAAAACACACAACACAAAATGAACTACTATTTAACAAACTAACTTTAAAGTGAGAGCACTGAACAGCCAACTGTGTTAAAGGACTGAGAAAATCAGATCAACAAACTGATGATGTGCCAACGGGTCACCTGACTGGATCAATGAGAGAGAGGGAGAGAGAGAGAGAGAGGGGGGGGGGTGGTGTTGGTGGTGATGACCTGTAAACTGGAGATTTCAGCGTCCTGTCATGCCTTCTAGCCATGATCAGCAGGCAGTCAGGCTAAACCCAGGAAGCTGCACTTTGGACCTTAAGAGTGAGGTGCACATGCACATATAGGCCCAGCTCGTGTGTGTGTGTGTGTGTGTGTGTGTGTGTGTGTGTGTGTGTGTTTGTTGGTAGTAGCATATTGATTGATTACTAAACTCCACTGAGAATGATTAACCCTCACCGAGCATTTTACACACCTCAGTGTAAACTTTACTGCCTCTGTAACCAGATTTCTTTACAGCCATAAGATATGGGAGTAAGTAAAAAAAATCAATCAAACAAATAAACAAACAAAAAACAAACAAACAAAACAATTTAAAGAAATAATGTATACAGACAAATTATTAAAAATGAAAACAAGAGAATTAAACAACAAGATATTTTACTATCTAACTATATAAATAACTAAATAAATAAATAAATAAATAAATAAATAAATAGTAATGAATACATTTATATTAACAAAATAAATAAATGTACGTAGATCACATTAAAAAAGAAAGAAAGAAAGAAAGAAAGAAAGAAAGAAAGAAAGAAAGAAAGAAAGAAAGAAAGAAAAAGAAAGAAAGAAATTAGTTAATGACGGGAGGGGGGGAGGGGAAAGAGAGATGTAAATACCAATAAATCACCCCGCGTGGTGTGTGTAACACTTCCGCCGCCAGGGGGCCACACTCACTCTCAGTAACTCTCGGGTGAGCGGTCGATCTCAGTCCACGTAACTAGTTGGACATGGCTCTCCTCTGATTGGCCAAATCTACTTTCTGCGCCGCTCCTATTGGCTTGCGACGCATTGCTGGAGGAAATATGCAAATTAGCTGAGACGTCTTATTAGCGTCGGTGAGAAAGTCCAGCAGCGCCGGTGAGGAGGAAGCACAGGGCGGCGTGGACTAAAGAGCAGGAGCAGCTCTGGAACCGTCCCCCCAAATACTAAAAGTGTTCCAGTTTTGAGATTCCTGCTCTCTGACAGACCCCAGATCCCAGCCGCTCCTGCAGGTAAGAGAACTGCAGGGAAAAGGGCAGTGAAGCTGCTAGTGCGGGGCAGTCTGCTGGAGCACTTCATTTTGAGTTTATTCTAGACATCTACTTCTATAACAAATGCTTTCAAAATTTTCTATAAATATTTTCTATTTTTATTATTAATATTTCCTATTTTTATTACATATTTTTTCTGATTGCATTGTACACTTTTCTCATTTTTTCAATTCTGAATATTTTCTAATATAATGAGTCATATTTTTCCAATTTTATTACAAACATTTCTTTATATTATTCCATTTTTAAATCTAATTATGAACATTTTCTTAGTCAATTCTTAGACTTTTCATGATTTAAAGTTTTTTTTTAATGCAGAGTTCATATTTTACAATGTTTTCTCTAGAAGAGGAGAATCATAAGTTACTATAGAGGGGAAAGTTCACAAAAAAAAACAAATATCCACTTGTAAACTTTCTCCATGCTTCAAGAAGCAAAAAAATACTATTCTGGAGCAGCTCAGCACATCTGCTGTTGTAGGATCTAGACACGTTCAGCACAGGAGGAACCTGAGTGGAGAACCTATGCTCTAACATTGCTCTGTTTGTGTTTGTAGCTTCCTCCACACTGTAAAGCCCCAATGCCTGGTCCAGTCATGCCAGTGGACGTAGCGGTGCAGCTGTACATCGCCCACTCTCCGCCCCTTCGTGGCTTCCTCGGCTCCTATGAAGACTGCAGGGCCAGGAACCGAGTCAACACCCGCTTTAAGCCTCTCCGGCCCTGCCTCAGTACCAAGGCCCGGCTGGAACCGTCCTGCCTGGGCTGGCAGACCTCCAAATGCAAAGTCAAGAAGAGGGTGGTGTTCGCCGACTCTAAGGGCATGTCCCTCACTGCCGTCCACGTCTTCTCCCCATCCGACAGCAGGGAGTGCAGGCCCTCGCCCCATCTGCAGTTTGAACTGGCCGAGCTGGAGAGTGCCACCACAGCCCTTCGCATCACCACGGTCCAGAGCAGGGTTCTGGACTTCCCTCAGCCTGCGGCCAACTACCTGGACTTCCGGAGCCGCCTGACGAAGAATTCTGTGTGCTTGGAGAACTGCACGCTGCAGGAGAGGGCGCTGACGGGCACCGTCAAGGTGCAGAACCTGGCCTTTGAGAAAACCGTCCATGTCCGTGTCACCTTCGACTCGTGGAAGAGTTACGAGGACTTTGAGTGCGCGTACATGAACAACGTCTACGGCCGCCAGGACACCGACACGTTCTCTTTCGCCATTGAGCTGCCCTCGTTCGTGCCACCTCAGAACAGGGTGGAGTTCTGCGTCAGCTATGCCGCCGGTGGGCAGACGTTCTGGGACAATAATGACGGCAGGAATTATGGGTTGGTGGGGGCGGCCTGGAAGCATGAGGACGACTGGAATCCACCCACACAGCAAAGCAAACCCCAGCCCCCGAAGAAGCAGGGCAAGAAGGGAGGCGAGGAACTTGGCAGTGCCCGCAGCTGGAATGGACTTTTCCCTCAGTGGCAAAGTTGGGGCTGCTTTGAAACCGGTGCTCCCTATTGGTAGCTTGGAGAAACACCAACAGCTACAGAAACACAGACAGCCACCTTAAGTGAAAGTGGGACAATCTACAGACCTACAGCAACTACTTTTCTTTTCCACAAGCCCTGAGCTATGAATTCACAGATTTCTTTCTTTTAAAGGGTGAAGAGATAAGAAAGACTTTTTTTTTTTACCTTGTTTCATTCAAGTGGAACATGATAAGCATGGTTTATTAGAAAACTGATGGGCTAATTATGAATGAATATTTTAATGTTCAGATGCATAACTAGCCTTAAGCTGCTACAATGAACTGCTGGCTGATGACCCGTCACGTTGTCACCATTTCAGCTCCGTGCTAAAAGTGTGGGGAGGAACAGCTGGCCACCAAGAAGACTTTCCTTCATATTGAAGGGTGAAACTCTACTTGGTGACGAGATCTTTTGTAAATGGAGACGAACCGTTGCTCTTGGGTTGTTTTCACCACCAGGACGTTCAGAGGACTGTAGACAACGAATCGTGAAATTGCACCAAATATAGAAGAATGTATAAGCTAGAATCGTGGAGCTGTCCGTTGTCCTGCTCCTCACTGCTTGTGCCTTTTTGATGTCTGGTTAGATACTGGGCACTGTCAGTCTAGTGGTTTTGCGTCAGTGCACTATGAGAGCGTGTGAGTTGCCTTACCTTTGGGGTTTGGATGATTATGTCTATAGATGTATATATACGCTTAAAATAAATGATTATTTTGGCTGGAAACTGATGTTTCTTGTTTTTTTTCCACAATACGAGTGTGAAAATGAAGAACTTCAGGACTTATTTGATCATAGTGAATTCCCCCAACATGCACCGGTCTATTTAAATGACTGTGTGCCAAATGGAATGGATGGGGGGGAGAGGG
>JBBIGC010035275.1:0-12012 GCA_037576955.1 Lepidarchus adonis
ATGTTTATCAGTACATTGCAGAAAATAATGAACTTTATCACAATATGCTAATTTTTTGAGAAGGACCTGTATTTATTTACTACAGAAATGTTGTACATGAATTTTTTATTTATTTATTTTGATTTAACACTGGTTCAAAATAAACAATAATATATAAAATGAGAATAATAATAAATACTGAACATATTTCTATTTATCCTATATAAAGTACGTATAAGCCTGTGATTATAGGTGGTTTAAAGTGTTACTGATGATATGCAGATCAGAAAAGTGGGTTGTGAGGTTATGTTATTTTTCACATTACAGATAACATCATATGTCATGTTATAGATTTTCCTCATTAGTGTTTGCAGGTTGTGCAGAGTCTCCAGGGGGCTGTCACGTTGGGCTGTATGCGGCTCTGTGCTACAGATTAGCTGGGAATCAGGAGGCTGAACGATGGCAGAAGAGCAACCAGCTTACATAACAGCCAGCAAGAGCTATTAATCTCCCCTGTCAATTATTGATGAGGCCGAGCCGGCGTTATTAATCAGAGGAGGCAAGGGGCACCGCTGGCAGAGAGAGAGAGAGAGAGAGAGAGAGAGAGAGAGAGAGGAGAGAGAGAGAGAAAGAGAGAGAGAGAGAGAGAGAGCTTGATTCATGTTTGTATTACAGTTGTGTAACAAGGAAGAGTGTCTTTAAAAATACTCTCTGTTAATTAATCAGTATCTGGCAGCTGAATATTCAATTATTTAAAAAGTTATTTCATTCTTCTTCTGTAAGGCTCGCACAGTAATAACGTATCTACAGTAAATACCAAAACCTTTTTGCATTCAATTTTACACTTTAGACATTTTATGAGATTTCATGAAGAAAGACCAAATGTTTAAGTACAACCACATTTGAAAACGAAGTAAAATAGAAATACAATGAAAATGTAATTATATCAGCATATATCAGCATTAAATGCAATTTGTAACCGAAGAAATGTGACAGATGTTTAGATTAAAGCCGTAAAGCCGATATTTAATAAAGCATTTATCAGACTCTTGAGTGTTGATGCAACTCTGGAATACTGTACCAAATAAATTCAATAAATGTTATATTTTTCTAATCAAGGAAGATTCTTCATTTTTACAATGTGTTGTATTTTTGTGTATTTAATTAACAAATTAGTCAATTTCATTTCATTAATGTGTTAATTTATTTATTTTTATTACTTTTGTTTAGTACTGATACCAATATAGGCATTAAAGACAGATAACGCATATGAAAGATATCTGAATTTCAAATAAGTGCGTCTCTCATTTATATTTAACATATCATTTACAGGTACATCTAAAAAAAAATTAATATCATGAAAAAGTTCAATATTTCTTCACATTCCTTTCAGAAAATGAAATACGTACATTATATAGATTCAATACACATTGAGTGAAATATGTCAAGCCTTGATTTCTTAAAAAATAAAACCCAAACTTCAAATTAGAATATTACATAAGATCAATAAAAAAGGATATTTTAAACACAAATGTCAGGTTTCTGAAAATTATGTTAATTCCTATGCACTCAGTACTTGGTTGGGCCTCAGAACATTTGAATATTGTGAAAAAGTTCAATCTTGGAAAGTCATGGTGTCACACACTATTCAGATAATTAACTCAAAACACCTGCAAAGGTTTCCTGAGTCTTTAAATGCTCTCAGTCTGGGAGAATGAGGAGGGTAAGCCACAAAAGGTCATTGCTAAAGAAGCTGGTTGTTCACAGAGCTGTATCCATATATATTTTTAAAATGTAGAGTGGAAGGAAAATGTGTGGTACTGTAGGACAAGCTGTACCAGCAGCAGGAACAACAACAGCCTTAAGAGGAAAATCCATTCAAGAACTTGGGGGAGCTTTACAAGGAGTGGACTGAGGCTGAAGTCAGTGAATCACGAGCCACTACACACAGACGAATCCCAGACATTGGCTACAAATGTTCTATTAAGTGTCAAGCCACTTTTCAGGGAGACCCAGAACTTGCTAAAGGGACCATGTAGGTCGTCTGGCCTAGGAAAACCTCAAGATACCCCAGGAAGTTCTGGAGAATGTTGCTGGGAAGATAGGGAATGTTGTAGGGAATAGCTCGCTGCAAGAGTGACCCGACCCGGGATATGCAGAAAGAGAATGAATGGATGGATGAGGGAATGAATGAATGTTTTGTATTGCGATATAGCCTACAGATGATCACAGTCTTACCCTGTGTTCCTTGCTTGGTTGTATCACAGAGGGGGTTCCTTGGGTTTCACCTTGGGAATCAGGTGGTGTGTTTAAATAATTTCCATCGAACAGGTTTTTCTTCTTTTTTCATGCAGCAGATATTAAAGGCTGTTGAAGAGTTCTGCTTTTCCCCACTTGGCTGCGTATGAATCGTAGCTTTGTTGAGTCGTTTTCTCAGCTAATTGGCCTTGGGAGTATCCTTTTTTTTCCTGAATACAACTACTTCTTGAATCCTCATACATATTTGATCGCATATTAAGAAGGTCAAAGATTTGAGAGATATTTATTTAGCACTTATCTAAAGATGGATGCTTTAATGCCACAATTTAGGGCTTGTTAGGATGTTAATAGTGTCGTACGACAAAACGTCTATACCGTTGAATGTGCAATATATCACATTTGCCTGGTGTCTAGCGTGTGTGGTCTGTGGTTGGTGGGTGAGACGTGCCTCTTATCTCCGCTGGTGTGGAGCGTCTGGTTGGAGCTCCACTCGGTTGGAGAGGCTGCTCCCACTGCCGGCTTCCCAGACTGGCTGGAGTCTGCAAGTGCTAGATAAGGGGTGCTGAGACTATTTTGAGAGGGTGGCCTATCTGTGTACCTTTCCGTGCCGCCAAGTGATGTTGTGTAGCATAGACAGGGTGTAGTTGTCTCACGTGAATATTTCAGAGCCAGAGTGATGTCATACTCAACCAACTGACTGTAGGGCAGCATTTAAATACAGCTGGAAGGGCTCTGTGATTGGTCACCTGGTTGGATAACATAATGTACCGCTACTATATACTATACTATACTTGTGAAAGACATGGAACAGTCAGTTCTTGAAGGATCTGAGCCACTTAGACACGGTTCTTATTGTGATTGTTACAAATTCCTGGATCTAGACATAGCAACTGTGAACATGAACGTTGGTTCATCACAGAGGGGCTCAGTTGTGGTGTTAGCCCAAGTTTTCTCAAACAGAGCTCTTCTCCAGCCAAAGTTAACATGCTCCCTCAGCCACAAGCTAACGTTCCACCACTTCACCATGCTGGTCTGAACAAGCACGGCATTAAAGAAGCATGAGCAATGCATAATTCAGCAGAGCCAGCAGTGTCCAACAGCTTGGTGTTAGTAGACTGAAGCTCAGTTCAAGCCTTTTCATAGAAGACTCTTCCTTTTTTGTATTTTCCACACTTTAGAATAATACTGAAGGCTTTAAACAAAGGGACAATAATAACATAAATATCTAAAATACCAAAAAATTGGCCTTGTTGCACATTTAAGCATTGAAGCCCATAAGAAAGAAGAGAAGAGAAAAGAAGATTCCACTTATGTTTGGCATGGAGATATCGTTTTCCTTGAACTCAAACTGAAACATGGACTTATCTGACCACAGTGCATATTTCCATCATTGTTCAGTCCATCTGAGTTGAGCTTGATGCAGCATCTTACTGTGTTAAGTGGCAATGGTTTGCCTAAGTGGCAAAAATTCCTCCCAAGCCCATGTGACTGTATTTTTACAGCAACATGACAGTTTCTCTCTGAGGGCTTGACAGTCATGAACATTCAACAGCGGTTTCTGGCCTTGTCCTACATGTCCTGAGATTTCTCCGGATTCTCCGATTTTTGTTCACAATGTTCTCTCACAGAGCTTAGCGCAAAGGTGTGAGCTTAAGAACATCACAGCACAGTGGGAGTGTGCTTTTAACAATGTCTAAAAGTCTCTCCAGAAAATGAAACTTGATTATCTAAATTACAGTGACTTAACAGGGATTTACAGATTCATAGGCAGAGGCCAAAATGTTTCACATTTGTCTGTCGATGACGATACTGATTTAATTTAATTTAAAAATGCTTACATTGGGTCTAAGTCTACCTAAATTAAAAATATAATTTGCATATCACATCGAACGCAACATCACCTAAACATTCTGCTATTTCAGAACATGGTGCACCATCAGATTGGTTTAAAATATCAGTCAAATGTCTGATTGTAATATTATTTTTCCAGAAAATGTTTGCTGATTTCAATATGATTTTGATACAATTGTAGCACCAGTAGTAATAAATACAATAAACTCACAGAAGAAATGCGCCGATGCCCATATAGTTCATGCATGTATCGGCCTATATATTTTTTTTCCCAGCAATTTTATTTTGTCAATATCGATATGAACCCAATATCATCATGCATGTCTAGTTTTAAAGAATCCATGCGGTGAAATTCATGTTTAATATAACAATACAACAAATTGCCTAGAAGTGGAAGTAGTGGTGATTTTTCAATAAAGTAAGGAGTAAATATCACCATTACAGTTTGTGAGAAGTTCTTAGTAATTGTAATGGATTGCTTTACTTTAACAAACTACCTCATAACTGCAGGTCACAATAGAACAATAATTGGCATTATTTCTTATAGAAGCAGCCCATTATTGTCCAATTAGATGTGTCCAAGCTCTTGCTCGGTACTTAATTGTAGCTTTTTCTGTTCATCTCTTTCTCTCTATCTCTCTATCCCTCTCCTCAGTATTGAAAAACTGATCACCTCATTAACAAATGTACTCAGACTCTAAGTCTGAGATAGTTTCGATCCTCACCCTGTGGCTCCATCTCAGCAAACGAGCCTCATGCAGAATAAGTAGTAGCTTCCAACAGCTGAGCTTGTTATCCTTGAGTGAGTCAAGAGTACCTCGGTACCTAGCTGGGCAAGGGGGTTTCTGAGCTCTTTCTTCCTAGAACCGCATTAGGTAGTAGGGTTTGGACAGAAACATATAACTGCATGTCGAGTTCGGGTCGGGGATCGGTCACTGCTCTGTCGGAGGCGGGTCGGGTTCGGACAGAAATAAGAGGTCCTAACTGCACTCTATTGTAAACCCCTTACATAAGCGCCTACTGTGTTTTACACTAGGGACATTACACTTTCAGTCCACCAGAGGGAGACATTCACCCACCGGAGGCAGTGTATTGTGTATGTGTATTGCATAATTTTTTTTGACATTTTTAAAAAAACATCTTAAAAAAGCCAAAAAACGGGGGCAGCGTTGTAACCACAATTTTTTTTATGTTGAATACGTTGTAAGTTGAGAATCTTCTGTAATGGAATCCTAACGGAATGGTCCCGGGGTTACAGAATCCTGCCTACGAGCACACAACAGGCGACACCGGGGAACTACACATTGTGCACATACCTCCACACCGAAAACATATGCACAAGCCCCAACAAGGGGTCACGCAAGGCGGACTATGTAGTTCGGACGAACCTTGAAACGACCATCGGTCACGTCACGTCTCCCTATACAGAGAGTACCCAGCATCCTACCGGAGCTTTTTTTTCCCCCCCTTTTCGTTTAGGATAACGATTCCGTGACCTGGGGAGCGCCAGTGTGGTTCTCCTACTAGAGAAACCCCACAGATGCCGGTTCGCCGAAACTGGATTTCTGAAAGTAGATAGCGGCTCCTTGGGTAAACCTAAGGACCATACCAAATTACCAGCGGACTCTAGATGACCAAGTGAAAGAGTTCGTAGCCATGTTGACCACAACAGCCTGGAAGGAGCCGTCAAAGGGTGGACGGGAGCAACCACGCTGACCCAGCTGGCTTATATAAGTGGCTGATTACTAATTCAAATAATATTACAATAACAGATGACCAGTGTTTAATTCAGATGTAATTTTTTCTAATACACATACTCGAAGACATACTCTACAGGAGCTGGTGGTCCTCACAGGTCTAGTGGTCTTTTTTAGCAGGATACAGATTCATGATACTGTTGTTAAACGTTACATTGTTAAACAGGTAATTCACAGGTGATTCTCAAGCCCAGCCTCCACGTCAATGCTGTTGGAGCAAAACCTTATATCGCCATTTTAAAAAAAACTGATTTTATTTACACTGTGTAAAAAAAATCGAAATGGTCTTGAATTGGTTACAGAAAGTTTTACATTAAACCTCCATTATGAGTTAATCTTTCTTGAGTTAAGCAGTCCAGAGTGATGGGGATAATGAGCGAGAGGTGAAGAAGGGAGTGCAGGCAGGGTGGACTGGGTGGAGTTATCTGTGAGGCAGGTATCAGCGGGAGTGAAAGGGAGGGCGGAAAGGCAGACAGCAGAGCTGGAGGTGGAGTTAAAGATGCTGAGGTTTGCGCTGGGAGTGATTAGAGATGAGTAGATCAGAGGAACCGGATGTTGAGAATGGAGCTGCCAGGTAGGAGGAGAAGAGGGACGAGAGTGGACGTCCGGGTGATTGGCGAGGGAGAGGACAGAAAGAAATGGAAACGTTGTGGCGCCCTCTAACAGGAGCAGGTGGAAGAAACAGTAGAAGATGAGTTAAGACGGCTTTTCTTTTCTTGTAACGTTGCCATTTTGGAGATACAAGGTTTCTGTCTGACAGCTCTTACCTGATGCTACACAATCTTCATCAGTTTCTTCACAACCTTCACATAAGTGGGTCAGCGTGAGAGATTTGCGTTTTTATCGGGCCAGTTTCAAAGGCCCGTATTAAATCTAGCCTGAACTACTGGTCAGTAGTTGGAGCATGGTGGCCTACTTTTAGATATGGATGTGCTTCAATTCCAAACAGATCATTTTAAAAGATTAATGGCTTTAACATCAGGTCAAAGTATCAAAAAACTAAAAGTGGTTTTGTGCTTTCTCCATTCTGATTCGTTGGCCTGTTGTCATACGTTCTGTCTTATTTTGTAATAAGTGTTCCTACAGAAAAGGTTGCAGCATTTCTCCCTCAGTCATGAGAACGTTATCACCTTGGAGGTTCTGATGGAAAGCCTGACCTCTGATTGAGACGCATGGTGTACAGTACTACAGTGCACTCGGATGCTGAGGTGCTCATTCTGAATGTTACAGCGCCCTCTAGTGGCCCTCACTTTGTCCCTGTGCAAACAAAGCTCATGTAAAGAGACGCACGTTTTCACAGAGATATTTTATTCATTTTTATTTTATTCATTTTTATTATATTATATTATATTATTATTTTATATCCTAAATGCACTTGTTCAGCCAAGACCGTCTGCTGTCAGAAGTCCTTCAGTTAGAACTGGGGCAGTCTAGAACCCTAAAAACACCTTTTTTTGCACTGAATCAAGCACCTTAACCTGCAATAAAGATCTCAGCCTGTGTATTGAACTATTTACACATACAAATTACATTCAATTCTAATCAATTCTCTTCTATTTTATTTTATTCTGTTCTGTTCTGTTCTATTCTATTTTGTTCTATGTTATTACATTCCTTTTCTATTCTTTTCTATTATATTCTATTTTGCTACATTAGTTTACATTACATCATATTCCTATTGTAATCAATTCTCTTCTATTTTATTCTCATCTGTTCTGTTCTGTTTTGTTCTATGGTATTACATTCCTTTTCTATTATATTATATTATATTATATTATATTATATCATATCACATCACATCACATCACATCACATCACATCACATCACATCACATTCCTGTTCTATTCTATTACATCATGTTCCTATTCTATTCTATTCTATTCTGATCTGTTCTATTCTATTACATTAGATTATATTACTTGATATTCCTATTCTATTCTATTCTATTCTGATCTGTTCTCATCTATTAAATACTATTTTATTCTATACCTGTTCTGTTGTATTCTATACTATTTTGTTACACTTCTGATCTGTTCTATTCTATCCTGTTATTTTGACCATTAAGTAGATTTTTTTATTCTTATCAGGGACCCCAGTGAGGAGGTGAAAAGGGCAGACTCCAATAAGGGAAAATGTATTTTAATAAACTAGAAATATAGAAGATACAAACAAACAAACGAAGAACAAGAGAACAAGAAACAAGAACTAACATACAGAGAATAGACTTACAGGCAGTAACAGAATTTAATGCTCTGACAACATTACATGGCCTTCAATACAAAACATGATCATGGAGAAAACGACAAACAGCTGGAAGTGGAGGAACAATGAGACAAGCAAACCAATGAGGAGATAGAACAGAAGATGGACAGGGTGAAGGGCCACAGAGAAACCAAACATACAGGTGGGAACATCATTGTGGCCATTAGGAAAGACAGGTCAACCGTAAATCCCACCCACTGACAAATAGAGACCAGTCAAGATGCTCAGTCACTATCTTTTATATATTTATTGTATATGATTTATGGGCATCAGGGAGCCCCTATCAATATGCAGGTGACAGGTGGGCTTGTGTAATACTGCATCTACAGTACGAGCTTCTTTTACCTGTGGGCTACATTTTCTTATAGCGCAAATGCTAAAGAAGCAGCAACAATATCCTTTAAAAATATGATGCAGCAGTTGTGGCCATTGTGATGGGTTGAGTGACAGGTGTCTTTCTCTGGTTACAGCAGTCAGCAGAGCAGTCAGCAGAGCAGTCAGCAGAGCAGTCAGCAGAGCAGCCAGCAGAGCAGCCATGATGATGACTCCATCCGTTTCTTGACCCCGTTTATTCGCGAGGAGAGGTAAACACTCTACCAATCTGTCTTTGGGTTTTTGTTCCGCCCAACTACCATCCTTGAGGTCTGGTGTGCACCACAATTTGGTGCTCAAACACACCTTTCTCGAGGTGGGGACCTACCAAACTGTGCTGGGCACCAGCCCTCCATGACTTGAGTTGGGCATCCCTACTCTACATACAGGTACATCTAAAAAAAATGTGAATATTGTGAAGAAGTTCAATATTTCTTGACATTCCTTTCAAAAAGTGAAATCCATATATTATATAGATTCATTACCCATGGAGTGAAATATGTAAAGGCTTTATTTCTTGGAATTTCAATGGTTATGGCTTACAGATAATAAAACCCAGAATTCACTGTCTTAGAAAATTAGAACATTGTAAAAAGTTCAATTTTGGAAAGTCATGGTGTCACACACTATTCAGCGAATTAACTCAAAACATCTGCAAAGGTTTCCTGAGCCTTTAAATGGTCTCAGTCTGGGTCAGGAGGCTTCACAATCATGGGGAAGATGCTGACTTGACAGATGTACAGAAGACTGTCATTAACACCCTCCACAATGAGGGTAAGCCACAAAAGGTCATTGCTAAAGAAACTGGTCGTCCCAGCAACAGGGACAACCACAGCCTGAGAGGATTGACAAGCAAAATCCCTTCAAAGGGTGGAGCCAGCGAATCACGAGTCACTACACACAGATTAATCCTAGACATGGGCTACAAATGTCACATTCCTCGTATCAAGCCCTAAGGAGAAAAAGCACTGGACTGTGTCCAAAGTTCTCTTTTCAGATTAATGTAAATTTTGCATCATTTGGAAATAAAGGTTCCATAGAGAATCTATGGAGTATTGTCAAGAGGAAGATGAGAGACACCAGACCAAACAATGCAGACGACCTGAAGGCTGAGATCAAAGCAACCTGGGCTTCCATCACACCTCAGCAGAGCCACAGTCTGATCTCCTCCATGACACGTCACATTGATGCAGTAATTCATACAAAAGGAGGAACAACAAAGTACTGAGTGAATCGGAATGAACATAATTTTCAGAAGCCTGTTTAAAATTTATTATTTTTTTTAATCTTATCTGATATTCAATTTTTCTGAGACAGTGAATTTGGGGTTTTATTATCTGTTAACCATAATCATTGAAATCCCAAAAAATCTTGAACTTTTTCACGATATTCAGATTTTTTTTAGATGTACCTGAACATTATGTTGCCAAAATATTCACTCATCTGCCTTTGCACTCATATTAGCTTTAGTGACGTCCCATTCTTAATCTATAGGGTTTAATATGATGTCAGGCATTCATTTGCAGCTATAACTCTTTTTGCAAGCTTTCCACAAGGTTTAGAAGTGTGTTTATGGGAATATTTGACCATTCTTCCAGAAACACATTTGTGAGGTCAAACACTGATGTTGGACAAGAAGGTCTGGCTCACAGTCTCCACCCTAAAGGTGTTTTATCGGGTGGAGGTCAGGATTCTGTGCAGGCCAGTCAAGTTCTTCCACACCAAACTCCTCCATGTCTTTAGGGACCTTGCTTTGTGCGCAGGTGCCCAGTCATGTTGGAATAGGAAGGGGGCGTCTTTCACTGGAAATAAGGGGCCAAGCTCAGCTCCAGCTCCTGCATTGCACTTGGTGATGTGTGGCTAGTATGCATCTGCTCGCCCATGGAAACCCATTATATGAAGCTCTCTACACACTGTTCTTGAGCTGATCTGAAAGCCACATGAAGTTTGGAGGTCTATAGCGACTGACTCTGCACAAAGTTAGCAACTTCTACCCTTATTCGACTATGCGCACTTATTCAAGCCCTTATTCACTCTTTATTTGACCGAACACTTTATGGCTGAGTTTCTGTCGTTCCCAATCGTTTTCACTTTGTTATACCACCACTGACAGCCGACTGTGGAATAGTAGTGAGGAAATTTCACGAGTGGACTTGTTGCACAGGTGGCATCTTATCGCGGGGCCACGCTGGAATTCACTGAGCTCCTAAGAGCGACCCATTCTTTCACTAATGTTTGTAGAAGCAGTCTGCATGTCTCGGTGCTTGAAGTTCTAAATCCTGTGGTCATGGGTGTTATTGGAACACCTGAATTTATTTATTTATACGAATAATAATTTTGAATACTTTTGACAATGTAGTGTACTTGTAAATGCTAGGAATGCCAATAAAATTCAATTCTTCTCATTTGAAAAACCAAAAAAGCTCATTCTGATGCCCCTCATTGGTTGGATGAGAAGCACTGGGGGCAGAAAGAAGACCCAGGAGGAGGGTAGATGCCTCCTGGCTTAAATCTTTACACCCACCCTTGTGGTTCAACTCATGTCCACTAGGGGCGTTCTTTCCC
The DNA here is from genome assembly GCA_037576955.1 of Lepidarchus adonis. Classification (NCBI taxonomy): domain Eukaryota; kingdom Metazoa; phylum Chordata; class Actinopteri; order Characiformes; family Lepidarchidae; genus Lepidarchus; species Lepidarchus adonis. Next base: position 11,047 of record JBBIGC010035275.1, read on the forward strand.
CAACTGACCCTTCACTCTGCTCTCCCAGCCTGGAGTTGTGTCCTGGATACAGAGTGAGTTTACCCTGGGGCTGTGTGGGCTTTCGTCAGTGGAAAATGACCATTAACATTGTAATTTGGTCCAGAAATAGGTCTTAAGTGTGTCTGGAAAGGTTGAACATTTAACGTGGCTCTTTGTGTCTAGTGATTAATGTACTGACTAGGCTGTTTTTTAGGAAATGACCATGTTTGACTGGTCATAAGCAACTTGACAAGAATGTAAATGTTCATTTGGGTAAGAAGGATCTTTTGTAACACGTGTAAAATGTATGTTTCTCTGGTTTTCAGTGATATATTCTCTGTTTTTTATGTTTTTAACAGGGCTGACAGTGGAACAGACAAGTTCAGGTACGTCTGTCCAAAATCATTGGTCACTCTAAAAGTATTTCATTTTTCACTTCTTTGGTGTGTGTGTGTGTGTGTGTGTGGCATGTGACCACTGTTTTGTCCCTGGTGAGGTCTCTCAAAGCCTGCAGCACTTTTGTGTAGTCCATCCCTGAATACAGTTGCAAGCCATGGAATGTCATTGTTGGGCAAAAAAGACAAAACAACATGGATCACAATGCGTAGAGACAAACAACTGGTCAGACCCCATGGTCCGAGCCTTGGGCCGATTGGGGGCGGTTCTTATCAGTGTGTGAAATCCCTGCAAGATGTCTAAACTGGGACAGAAGGTGAAGGTGAGTTAGGCTTTTGACTGCTGGGGGTTTTCTGCCAAGCTATGGCCAGTCAAGATTAGACATGGTTAGCGAGGCACTTTATTGGTGTAGAGGGTCTGTTCTAGGCCAAGCTTTCGCCATTCAAGATTAGACATGGTTTGCAGGGCACTTTTTTGGTGTAGAGGATCTGTCCTAGGCCAAGCTTTGGCCAGTCGAGATTAGACATGGTTAGCGAGGCACTTTATTTGGTATAGAGGGTCTGTTCTAGG
>JBBIGC010035284.1:0-12011 GCA_037576955.1 Lepidarchus adonis
GCCAACTTCCTGGTTGGTTCAAAGAGATGTGACTTGTGTGTGAGTGATCAGTTGGTGGTTCCTCTACCAGAGAGAACTGCTACAATATATAGAAATGAATATAGAATGAAGAAGGCAGAGAACACACAACCCACACACACTGGTCCTGGACAACTAGCTCAAATAAGCTTAACTCTGCGCGCGCTCTCTCTCTCTCTCTCTCTCTCTTCTTCTATTTCACTGCTGCTGTTAAATATTAATGGTTGGAAAATTCCTTGAATTCACACTGCTAAAAACTAAATGTCCTGGCTGACATAAAAACTGAGGCCACCAAACTTTAAAGCCCAGTTTCATGGAGTAACAAGCCTTCATCTCCCTCGTACTCGTCTTTCTCACTCTGAGGATACAAGAGGATGGATGTCCACTACCCTTCAGGTGAGTTTAACACTTGGCACGACACACACTCATCAAGAAAAGTCTGAAGCTTGATCTTCACCCCTCTCCTTAACCTTTGGATCTGCCTCTATGAGATGGACTTGAGAACATCTCCTCCCAGTCTGTGGCAGTGCTGCATCTTTCAATGCTCACTGTTAATTCCAGTCAATCATTAAGAGTCCAAGAGCTGTTGCCCACGCTTTGAATGTTACTATTCTGGCTCTCCGGTTCCTTAAAGAACCTTTGAGTAGATGGTCCCTTGAAGAACTGCTTTTCTACACTTTTAAGGTGTGTGAAAACTTAGGTACTCCATACAAACCAGTCAGCCATAACATTAAAACTACTTACCCTATGTTGCGCACAGGTCATCCTCATCAGTGAGCCTTGCGCACCCATCACCCTGTCACTGGCTCTCCTACCTTGGAGCACTTAGGTACTAACTGCGGCACAAGAGACGCCATGTTGAAGACGGTCTAGTCGTCTAGATGTCACAGTCTGGCTCTTAGATTCTGATTCTTGACCATTTTTCTGCTTCTAACACAGTGACGTCAAGAACTGACTGTTCACTTGCTGCCTTGATGGGAGCGATTGTTGTCATGTCATGACTTCACCTGCCAGTGGTTTTAATGTTGTTGCTGATCAGCATGTACACAAAAAAAATGTGTTTTACACAAAATATTTTAATAAACTAAAAATTTAAATATTCACTTATATAATGAAGAACCACCATATTTAAGAGAATGCTGGGAAATGCAGCATGTTTCAGCATATTTCACTTCTGACGTCAGTCAAAGGTTAGGACGCTTATTTACTAAATTATTTGTCAAAATTAGTGCCTTTAATTGGGGATTTAAGTTTTATAAACATGATTTTGGGTGAAGGAAAGTTTAGTCCATATTTTGGGTCCGTTTGCACCTATAAGCTAAAATTGTGAAATCTGTAAAGAGTGGCATCCATATTGGATTCAGCCGGAAATGACGTATTTTAAAGCTAATTTAGTTTTACTGCTTTAGAAGGATTCCACTTTGATTTACAGTAATGATAACAATTGGAATAAATCAAATCAGAAATAATAATAAAGGTCAAAGTTTCACCACGTGATTAAATAAACACAATAAATAAATAAATGCAATATACGGACCGTGTAATGTTTTAAACATATGTATTTCTGTTTTATTTTATATATTTATCATCATTATTGGAAATATGTCATAGAAAAGCTGTATAAGCTGGCCGAGCATTAGTTTAGCAGGACATTAATTATAGTATATATTTATTTCCATTATTTGAGCGCAGTTTTGTTTCCAGGACTCATCGTCACACAAACCTTTTATTTTTTCGACGTTATTATAATGTAACACGTAAACGCATCAAAAGAACCCGGAAACTCGGAGGTGCTTTCTTGCAGGTGGGGAGGGTGGGAGAGTGCGCGCGCCACATCTCGAAAGTTCTTCACCTCGTCGGGCGAGCGGAGCGAGGTGAAGCGCGTGAACCTACTGAACCCGACCGAGAGCAAAGCAGGGCAAACACCGCGTCCAGGTCGCCAGTTACTGCTCTGGGGGGTTGGGGCAGGACGGCGCTCGGGGTCGCACGTGCATTCGGACAAGAGGGTCTTCAAGATAGAACGACGACAGTCTAGAACCACTTTAAACAGAAGGCGTATTTTAGAACCGCTTTTAAAAGTGTAGAACCACTTTAAGATATTTTAGAATTCTGTTAAATCGTTAAGAATTCTAAGCTTCTAGAACATCTTAAAGTAATTTGCTAATTTTAGAACCCACTAGAACCACATCAGAACCTCTAAAATCTATTTAAGATTTCCACGAAATTCTAGAATTCAGAATTCCAGAACCGATTTACACTGGATCCACTCCTGGACATTTTAGTTCGATCTGTGGAACCTCAAGAGGAATCCTCCATTTGTTTTTCTCCAGTCACAGATTTTTTAAAAGCTATTTATGATGTCTACAACTATGATTTCTCTTCATGGACTCTATAACAGAATTGTAGCTACACTGTAAAAAATCGTATGTGCTATCTACTTAAAATTATATATGGTAACAATATTACACATTATTTTTAAGCAGTTTTTAAGGCTTGATTTTTTTTAGAAGAATTTACTCAAATAAATCATGTAAAAAATCCTAAATTATTTAGCCAGGCACATATTATTTTTAAGTAGTATTTACGGCTTGATTTCCCCCCCCAAACAGAATCTACTTCAATAAATCGTGTAAAACATACCAAATTATTTAGCCAGACACATAATGATTTTAACATTATTAGTAGAATAATCTTTTTTAGTTTAAGCAGATAAAACAAAATGTACTCCTATTTATTATGGAAAATTACATAATAATATAAAATACATTTTATAATGAAATGAATACAAAATGGATGTTGGTGTTAAACATGCTTTTATTCCATGTTTCACTGGTAAAAAATATTAAAACAAATAGTTCATACAACATTTACAGCAGTTTTAAGATCTGTAAAAATTTCTAAAACAGTTTGTAACTGACCATTTATGTCATTGAAATCAACTGTTTAGCATTATATGCTAACATCTCATTTTGTGGGAGTAGTGACATTCTATATTAAAACCTGAGAACTTGTGCATAGATCGCATAAAACCAGATACTCTGTTGTAGAACAAGCCATGGAACAATCTCAAATCCTCAACAACCAAGTGCTGGGCATTTTCACCAAAACTTGGTAACAATGGAATGTGTCTCTCACAATCTAACACACAAGTTTGTTTTTGAGAGACTGTAATTTGGGGGAAACCTTGCAAACATCCAGTTCCAAGAAGAGCTTCTGAAATGCCTCAAAAGTGTTCCTCAGTTGTTTGGGATAGGAGAGGTTTAAGGCATATGTTAATCCAAGCAGAATTGTGCAGGCTCTAGTCAGATTTCAGAAGCCAGTCATGACTTGCACACCCTCCAAGACAATGGTAAAGTCCTCCTGCTCATCCTTCTTGCAGACAGCAATTGTCATTACATGCTGTAGTAGACTTTGCTGCACATCCTCATTGTCACACTGTAAAACAAACATAACATTTTATTATGAAGATCTGTTATTTATGCACTTAATTTGTGTAACCAGTTCAAAACAAATTTTTCCTCATAAGAGCTTAAAATGCAGATACATCAAGGAAGTACAGTAAACCATTTCTAGCTTCATATCATTGTAACATTGTAAAACACTAACTCCCCCTAAAATTGTTTTAGTGAACTGTGGAGACTGACACTACAACAAACTCAAGTATTCTATGGCTAATGGTGGACAGTATGGTTTTCAGAAATGTTCACAATGTTTAATTTATTTCATTTATATTGCCGACACTAGCGCAAGATTTTTTTTTACATGAGGAACATACTTATGTTTACTTATTCATACTTATATATTTCTAAGATATATTTCTGTTTTTGTAAAGCAAAACAAATGCTAAGTGCAGTTTTCTGAAAACAATAAAAATCTGAAATAGTTTTAGACACTTACATTGTACTCCTGGATGAGGTTTTCCTCCTTTTCACCCAAGTAATTGACCAAGCAACGGAGAACAACATCTCTTGTCTCTTCTATGTTTTGAGGTGAGGTCTAAGGCACCAAGTGCGATTGTAGTGAACGAGAAAAACCCAAAACAGACCCAGAGCACTGACCCCGCTTTTTCTAGAAAGAGCTATGTCAGAGAAGCTACTCCTCACCACATTCCTAGTGGTTTGGTAGGTCCTACCTCCACCATGTTGGTAAAGTTAAATGGCCATGTGTGCAAAGCACTATTAGACAGTGGGTCTCAAGTGACCATAATATTCCACAAGTGGTACAAAAGATACTTGCATAAAGTGCCGATTCACCCACTTACGGGCCTAGACCCAAAAAATGGCCCCTGGACCCACTGGTAGCTCCAGATGCTCAGTTCATCCCAGGAACCTGCATTAAAGGTGATGTCAGCGATTTAGGAGATGGGAGACCTTCCAAGCTTACAGGACAGGGAGTTCCAGGCTGAAGCCGAGTGTAAGAAAGGAGTGAGCTGGGAAACCGAGCGCCGCTGCTTTATAGATGCAGGAGGAGCTGAACGTCTGATCTCCAGGATTAAGGAATGCAGGCTGTGGCCAATGGAAGTCATGAAATCTCATTCTGGAGCTGCCAAACCCTCTGTAGGAAAAACAGGCAAAGATAAAATGCAAACGGAGGATGAGATCCAAGTTTCCTTCCATGGACTTGCCTATGTGGACTTGTCTCCATTGTTGTATCCTGGTGGGAGGTCTGTACGTGGGGCGTACAAACTCTACCCATTCTATGACACCAACCTCATAAAGAAGACCAAGAGGAACACTAGTGTCCTGAGGGAGAGCTTGAAGTCACTGGCACCGCAAGGCCGTCTTCGTCCCGCCTCTTCTGTGGGCTCCTGCAAGGCAGCCGCCAGCAAGACAGTCAGAGATAACAAAGAATCACATAAAAAGACAGGACCTCAAGGAAAACTGGAGCAAACAGAGCCTGCCGCAGATAATGAACCACAAGTCAATGTTGAAGGACAGATGTATGCAGATTCGGGATCATACATTATAATTGAATTTGCCTTGGAAAAACCATTAGTTCCAAAGAGGCCACCAGAAGAGCTGGCAAAACGAGTGATGGAACTGATTCCACCCAGGTCCTCATTACCCCGACGTTCGGCAGATGGCGAGAGAGCTTGACAATGAAACTAAGACTTTTGTCCAATACAACAATCTGCATAATTTCAGCAAAGTCAGGTAAACCTCCAGTGCAACCATATGGCAGAATCATGCCCACTCTGTATGTTGTACCTAGGTAAGACACTGAAGTGGTCAAAGAGACACTTGTTTGATCTGAAATGTTTCTCATGGCCTGCTGTACCTCTTCATGCAGAAATTCCAATGGCATATTGGAAACTTTACTCACATGCAATGAAATGTTCTCAGAAGTGGCATGTAAGTGGTAAGCCATCATTAGCTGATGCCTTGTAGCAAGACATTTTTGAAATTTGTAGTACGTCTCATTATACGCTTGAAAAAGCTATGCTTAGATTCAAAGCGTATGGTCCAAAGTCCAACTACTGGGCCAAAAGACTCAATGAACTCAGAATAATGCTCCAAGAAATGATGTTTTGGGAGCAGTCTTCCATGTGGGAAAAGTTCAAGAAATTGATATCGATGTTCTGATATCTTGGAATCAAGAAAACCAATACTTTCTGCAGTGTGGACAGGTGACACAACCAGTTCAACAATATCTTTCAAATTCATGAGAATATGCCAGGCAGGTTCATCTACAGGTATTTTGGATCCGATCAAAAATGGCAGAAGTCTGATAAGAGCCCAGTTCTCATGCATATTCCCCCCTACACTTCGACGTGCAGCAAAATTTGGGGGGATTGCTTGAGGACTGTTCGTTTTATCTGTCCATTTGTAGGGAAAGCGTACAATTGCCTCATTGAGTTCAATCAATGTGAAATATTTCTTCTTTACGAAGACAGAGAGGCATCAGTGCTAGCTCCACAGGAATGACACCTTCAAATAAGTCATGGGCTATGTCTGGGGGATAGCCAGTAGTGAAATGAAAATGCTTCAGTTTGTCAGTAAATGGACAAACCTTTTTGACACCAAAGAAGTGGGTGAGTGCAGGATTATCCTTCACAGTCTGAACATGGACTGCATAAGACAACTTTGTTCTTGGAGGAAAAGCACCTGATCTCACTTCCTTTTCCTGGAATTCAGCATGGCGGCCAAGACAGAATCGACAGATGTAATCCCCAGTAAAATTTTCAACTAAACCACCAATTGAATGGGCACCAAGGTTATCTGCTACCACACTGATCACAGTCCCTTTGATGTTTTTTCCATAACTAGCAATGAAAACTCCTTCCTGCTCCAATGTAGAAAGATCATTCAAAAGTGGTTCTAAAATGATTTCATATCCAAACTTTTTTACATCAGCAGCTTTACTGAGAACAGCTAAATGTACTGATGTAAGAGCAGATCGTAATTCAGGTGGCAAATTTGCCAAAACCCAATAAACCGCTGTGATTTTGTGCTTTTTCTTGGATGTTCCAAGCGGATTGCACACTTCAAAGTCATCAACATATAGTATCAAAGAGATTTTCATCTCATCTCCAGCAAAAAAATCATTTTCTCTGAAATATCTGCCATTAACAAAGGATTTAAATGTTAAAGGGACTTCCGAACTCTGTTGAGACATTTCCAAGTTCATGTGCTGGCTATTCAACACTTGCTGTAATGTCTGGAGAATAGGTACATACTGATAGTGTCTACGCTCAGCGGCATCCAAAATATATTCCACAGGTTCAATAACTTTCAAATTGTCTTTAAAATACAATCTTCTTTTAAAAGAAGACACCTACCTCTAGTGCTGATTTTATGGGGTTGATCTTACAAAGTTCACTGACAAACTCTTATAATAATTAATACTGTCTTCACTGAAAACACAGTTATTCTTCCTTAAATTTGACTCAACAGTGTTTCGTACATCTTGTCCTGCTGCAAGAGAAGAAATAAACTGGAGCTCTCCCACCAAGTCATCTATACATCTAGAAGAAACATTATAAACACTCTCCAGCTTCAAAAGAAGCAAAGCTAGTCTATTAAAAACTGTTTGTGGCACATCTTGAATCTGGTCATCAGTTTCTCCTTGGACTTCCTCCGAGTCCCCCCAGTGTGGATCAGGGGCAAATGAATGCGGTGTGGTCTTGCTTATCATAAGCACCTCTGCCTTAAAATCATTGGAAGAATGGGGATTGTGTTTTCTACTTTTGTGAGTCACAAAAGTCCCATAAACATTTGTCTTAAAATCACATCCTGAAAAAACACATTCTACTGTTTCGTAACTCCTAAGACGTTGACCTAAATGTTGAAAGTAGTCCTTTTCGGAAGAATGTGGTGTATTACACATTTTACAGTTAAAGGAAAGCACTGTTTGTGACTCCAGAGTTTCCTCAGCTAAATGATTTCTACTCATATGTGTGCGAAGGGCACCATGTGTTTTGAAAGAGCATGGACATCTGTAATGTGGACAGGGAATAGTATGGCTGTGTGTAAATGGCCCATGCTGTAGTCTATAGTGCCTTAAAAGACCCGCTTTTGAAGATGATGTCCACTGGCAAACCTTACACTGCCATAACATGATCTCAAGCTATCTTTTCAAATTCTTAAATGCAGCAAAATTTGAAAATGTAGCTATAAGATGGTAGGAAAATACCACTCTTGTTGAAAACTCAAATGCTTCAACGACTCTCACGATGATCTGTAAAAAGATAAAAAATAAAAAACTGAATTAGATTTGTAAAAAATAATTCACTTGACAAAATTACATCAATTAAAATCAGTTTTATAATATATTTTAAATATTTAAAAATATAAATGTCACACAAACACTGACATCATTTAGTTTAAGTAGTTACTTGCACCACAAGCTTCATTGTCATCTCAGAAGTTGCTGTTAAAATAATTATTCATAAGGAAAAGTAGTTATAAGTGTTTACATTTAATGTAAGGTTTGTGGAATATTTTTATTACATATAAAGATATGTAAGAAAAATATTCCACAAACCTTACATTAAATTTAAACCCTTATAACTAATTGTCCTTATGAATAATAATCACCAAAATCATGAAATTGGAATGGTTTATGCCTAGAAACTACTACTGCTAAACAAGTCTAAACATTTTATAAATATTGTTCAAGACTGATAAATAAATAAATAAATTTGCATTATAGTTAATCTCAAATGTGTTCAAATAACTTAACTCAGGTCGAATTTTACATGTACATGATGTGTACATAGATTATAAAAATGAACATTGCTATAGATATCTTATTCTTTGTGGAGAATGCATAAAGCAGAATGCATAGTATATCAGCATGGTTATGTCCATCTCAATTCCTGGAACGTCATCGTGTTGCTTCTATGGCGTTTGTGACTTGTTTTATTTAAGACGGCGCCCTCTAACGTCGAGGATGAATGAAAAAATGCATATATTGCGTGAAATGGTTAAACGCTAATGTAATACAGCTTTACAGTTGGAAGCGAATATATAAACACATTAACACTCTTAAAAGCTTTTAAGTATAATCATAGAAACTGCCCCATCTATCATGCTCGATGCATGGCCATGATTATTTTTTGCTTTAGCGATCAACAGCCTAGCCTAGCTAGCCTTGCTAGCCTCAGCAATGGGTCTTACTCGGGCCCTGTTCCCGCCTAAAGATGTTAGCTAGCCACTACAAATGTTTCTTTGTAAATTACTTAGTGTTTCACTATTTCCAGCCTGTATAACGTTCATTTTTTCTAACATTAACTTAGCAAGAAGGGTAGCTATTTTTTTTTTTTTTACCACAAAAACTGGTTATCAAGCCAATATTTCAGTACAGCAAGTTGTAGTTAATTTAGACAACCCGCCGGCCAGAAATATTTCACTGTAACCAAAAAGCTAACTAAACATATTTAACTTAAAGTTGAAAACCCTCTCAAGTGAATTTCGCTTAGAAAATTGTTTTTGAATATTTATTAGCTTTTAAAATAAAAATACTTCAGGTATACCTGTACCCTAGTTTGCCTCAGGCGCCAAGCGGGAACTAGGTTGGGGGGGGGTCCCTTTGTGATTGGACAGTACCCATGTCACTCAGGACAATATGACTCGTTCTTGTTTGTGATTGGACAGTGCCAATGTCACTCACAACAACCGAGTTCTCAGCTAAATGTGTTTTGAAAGCACATTTTCTGTTTTTTGTCTTGTTTCATTTGTTTTAGACACATACTATTATGGCGAAAAGTTTAAGAATACAGAAATAAATGCGTGAATCTGTTCAAAAACGGCCGAGTGAGCCGAGCAAAGTAGTTGTAGCATTTCTGCTAGCCCTCCCGGAATCGCTCGCCGTGCTCTGAACGTTTGCGGCCCACACTGAAAATGCCGGCTCTCAGCCAATCGCGCGCCGTGCTCTGGCCCACAGTTTTTTTTTGCCTGTGCCGACAGTGAACAGACTGTGCCATAACTCAGCCGGAATCGGCCCACATGTGTTTGCTAACTGAGTAATGAGTTATGACTAATGAGATCGAGTTCAGATTTTCACATCGCATAATTGTAAAACTTTATTCTAAACCACCTGGTTCAACATAGTCACTGTTCCACATGCCAAAATGATCACTGTCGTCAGATTCAAAAATAAGTGTAAAACAATTCCTGTACTATCGTGAATAAGCAGTGTCCTGAGGAGCTTACTTAAGAAATCTAAATAAAATGTAAAAAATAGTAAGAGGCTTAACTTACCTCTTAACATTTTACACTGTTTGTCTGCTCCTCCAAAATGTCGTCTGATCACTGCCGTTGTTGTGATTCAAATGAAGGTGACTCAATCAAACCCGGATAATTGGACCAATTCTCTTAAAATAAATATGAAGCCTTTTTTCCTCAATTTTTTTAGCCTAAATGGTTCCTCAAATTAAGCCTAAAAATTGCACTCATTTCCTTAAAAAATTAGGTAAAAATTAGTTCTTAATTTTATTAGTGATATGTTCTCAATATATTATAAGAAACACAGAAAACCTTTTTTTTTGTTAAATATGCACATTATTTTTCATGATTACATAATTTTTTTAATGAAAATTACAAGCCTCGTGATTCATTTTTTACAGTGTACTTAAGAGGAAAGTATGTTAGAACTCGTTTAAGAACTACTTTAGGAACTCTAGAACACCTTTGATGGTTCTGCTGAACAATCAAGAGTTCTAAAACCGTTTTGAGAACTGTGGAACCACTTTAGAACATTTACAACGCGCTTAAGAATTCTGCTAAACGGTTACAAATGATTAAAGAACCGTAGCACAATTTCAATTCTAAAACTTTAAAAAAATAATGAGAAAAACACGAAGTTCTTCCAATAATAAGGAACAAAATCCGCCCGTTTGCACGCGCTGTCTTTTAACGTGAGGTAATAGTCGGGATTTTCTGTGACCTCATTTTCAGAGGTCGCATCACTCCGGTTTGACGCCTCGCGCCCTTTGTACATTTCCCGTCATGCCCTCTGGTTAATGGTAAATGCCTCGCGCTGATTATGAGCGGAAATAATAATAAATGTAAATGTACATTGTCATTATATCGCCCTTTAAAGCTGCCGGTGTGTTTCCTGTGTGGGTGATGGTGGTGGTGGTGGATTCGGAGGGGGAGGAGAGAGAGAGAGAGAAGGGGGAGGGAGAGAGAGGAGCAGAAGACAGAAGGCGGTATTCGCTGACATTGTTGAAAGGAATGAATGAAGTGCAGCTTATTTGCATGTTTTTTTGTTTTTTACAATTACGGGCACCGAACTGATTCTGACAAACGAACTGCTTCATCAGGAAGAGAGTTTACCACCATGAGAGAAAGAGTGAGACATTTCTCTTCGTTTCTTTTACACAGGGGGAAAAACAACTGTCCTTCCATTCTGACTGTTGTTTGTTGTCCGATCGCTTGAGGTTGAGCTACATTAGCATTTCCCTCACTTCACTTCTACTAGCTTATTTACATTCAACTCATAAACAAATAATCTCATGTCCAAATAACGAATAAAAACAGCAACAATACAAAACACTGTCAAATCAAACCAACGAACACAATGACAAACAACCAAATTCTCACAAAAAGAAACTAAATAAAATCCATAATAAACGTTTTCACGACAACCCTCTCACTTCCGCCAAGCCCATTACCATTTCCGCTGAAAAAGTTTTTTGAAATAGTTCATTTAAATAAAATAAAGAAAGAAATCACTCCTACTGCAGTTTTTTCAAAATAAAAGCTCAGACAATTACCACACTTCCTCAGCTCTCTGCACTTCAAACTTCCCAACACTTTTTAAAAACTTCATATATTTTTTATTTTGCATCAATTCATTTTCTACATTTATCTACACTTCTATGAAAGCTTTTTAATTTTTCTATAGAAAATATGTTTTTCTAGACATTTCTTTATTTCTCAGAGGGTTTGTACAGTCCTCTAAATGTTCTTATATTTACCTTATTTTTTCTACAGTTCCCTATTTTTTACTTTAGTTTTTTTAGTTACCTTACGTTTTTTATATTCATCTGTAGTTTAGACTTTCTGCACTTTTCTAGATTTTTCTTAATTGCTCTAAAAATCTACAGATTTTTTTTCACTTCTCTAGAATGTGTGGATTTTTCTGAAAATGTTCTCCTCTAAGTGTTCATACTTTCCTCTATTTTCTATATTCCCCTAAGTATTTCTATACTCCTCTAAATTTTCCACACTTCTAAATGTTTCCACACTCCTCTAAATGTTCCTATACTCCTCTAAATGTTCTACACTCATAAATGTTCCTATACTCCTCTAAATGTTCCTATACTCCTCTAAATGTTCTACACTCATAAATGTTTCTACACTCCTCTAAATGTTCCTATACTCCTCTAAATGTTCTACACTCATAAATGTTCCTATACTCCTCTAAATGTTCCTATACTCCTCTAAATGTTCTACACTCATAAATGTTTCTACACTCCTCTAAATGTTCCTATACTCCTCTAAATGTTCTACACTCATAAATGTTCCTATACTCCTCTAAATGTTCCT
>JBBIGC010035295.1:0-12011 GCA_037576955.1 Lepidarchus adonis
TTGAGCAAGGCACCTAACCCCCAACTGCTCACCATGTACGTCGCTCTGGATAAGAGCGTCTGCCAAATGCTGTAAAATGTAAATGAAATTTCACAAAATCTTTATGCACACATAAAAATTGTGATCGAGCTCAAGAGTTATCTTGAGGCTGAACCTTTTGACACAGGCATGTCTTTAAATATTGGTTGGTGGCCAATTTGTTAAATGAGCCAAATGGAATTTCAGGAGATGTGAGTATATGTATCCAAATGTTTTTCCCTTAATTAGATTACACATCTTTTAGATATTGGGGGAGAAGTGTTTTATTGTTATAAATTCTTATTAACAGAATTTCGTAAAATGTGGCATAATTGCACATAATGTGACTGTGGTGCACCTTGTAAGATTTTGTTTCAAATTTCAAACTTTTCTGTCACAAGATAATGAGTAGTGAAGCTGTAGATTTTTGCCTTTATGTTTTTTTGCTAGGTGGTGCTAGTTGAAAAAAGACTCTCCATACCATTTTTTGTCAAACGGTTGATGGGCACTTTCCTTTATGTGAATGGTGAAGTTTTATCATATTAAACTGTCAAACTATTTTGACAAATGATCTATGAGCATACAATGGTGTGAAAAAGAGTTTGCCACATTCTTTATTTCTCATTTCTGTTCATGTTTGTCACAAATGTTTTAGGATCATCAAACAAATGTAACAGTTAGTCAAAGACAACACAGGTAAACACAAAATGCATTTTAAGTAAAGGATTTTAAAAAGAGAAAAAAAACACCACACCCCCTTTAAAACATAACAGTGGTTCATCACACCTGAGTTCAATATCTTTAGCCACATGCAGGCCTGATTACTGCCACACCTGTTCTCAATCAAGAAATCACTTAAATAAAACCTGCCTGACAAAGTGAAGTCGACCAAAAGATCCTCAAAAGCTAGACGTCACCCAAAGACCTCAGGCTTCACTTGCCTCATTTAAGGTCAGTGTTCATGACTCCACCATAAGAAAGAGACTGGGCAAAAATGGCCTGCATGTAAGAGTGCCAAGATAAAAACCACCGCTGATCAAAAAGAAAATTCAGGCTCATCTCATTTTTAATGAAAAACATCTTGATGATCCCCAACACATTTTGGGAAAATATTTTGTGGACTGACGAGACAAAAGTCAAACATTTGGAAGGTGTGTGTCCCCTATTACAACTGGTTGTTAGGTCAAATATTCAACATTTTAAACATGTAAAATAAAAAAGAAGGTCTGTTCAGATAGGATAATTTATATAACAGACCTTGAACATAGTGCAGCAACTTAAAAAAAGCTTTAGTGAAAGTCTAATCGGTGTGCACTCACTGAGACTCATCAGTGTAAAGTTATAACTCAAAAAAGCTTAACTGCATTAGCTGTTTAATTGACTATGTGATAGTCCTCCTTCAGCTAGATTGTGTTAAGAGGTTACCTCTGTACAGAACTGACCCTTTTAACACATAGCATTTATGCTCTTCCAAGTTTCCTCAAAAGTCAGTAAAACTTGTTGGTGTTCTGAACTAACATGAACTCCTTTATATGAGCAGTATGACATGATATAAGTTTCTGCAGAGCAAACACACATTTAGCATTCTTGGTCAATCCCACTTAGTTTTCCTCAGTTCTCTGTCAAATGTAGTTTGATATTGGAGCAGCCATTTGTACCAGAATAGATTAGCCCGGAATGCTCGCTGAATGAGGAAGGAGGCATAAATCACCTTGACGGGGATTTTGTTCCATCAGGAAAACTCAGCTTCTGTTCAGAAGTGGATAATTATAGTGTGCCTCAAGGCAGGACGTGCTTTCTTTCTATATATGAATAAGTCATACGAAAGCAGTGGACATATACACCAAATCTGAGACAAATCCTGAATCTAACAAGACATACAAGGCAACACTTAATAACAGCGGGTTTTAACTGTTCTCTTGGCATACGCGTTAGATCAGACACATGAGCTAAGAGTGTGCACTTAGTCTTCCTTATATAGAGACTTTTTGCCTTCTTGATTCAGTGTAATTTTTTAGCCTATTTCTAAATTCAGCGTCTTTTTGAGTACTCTGTAATTATATTTACAGTAATGGGGTGCACAAAGAGGGCTTATTATTCAGGAGGGTTTAAAATTCAGATGGCATCTGCTTGACTATTTATAGCATGAAAAATAAAACTGAAAAAAAGCATTACATTGTGTCATACTTCTATTACTTTTTTACATAATTTATGTTCATAAGATGCATTTTAATACACTATAAATATGTTAGTGCATTTCCTTGATGAATTAATTACATTTGCATATACAACCACTTTCAGACCAGTCAAATAAATTTAGCTGCAAACACTGAATTAAGCTGTTTGTTGCATAAGTAGTATTTACAATAAATCTGGACTAGAGAACCAGGCACAGTAACACAATCTTCCAATTTAGGACATAACTGGACTAAGCACTAAAAATGAGTTTTAGATATGACTGTCATTTTGCACTTTATGTATAATTTACATATTATTTATGTGTTATGTGCTCATTTATTGTTAAATACAATGTATTTGTTTATATACTCCTTTACTCATTCTTTCATTCACACACTTTTTGTATTCTGTTTCTTTTGCACCTATACACCTGTCCAATATAAATGGCCCATATAATACAAAAAGACTTTTTACATCGCATGTAAACCTTATGTTTGCATCCATATATAGGATCTAAATGGGAAAAAAGGGTCTTGTCAACACATGTACCAGTAACTGTCTATTCAGCCTGTTGTAGTTTAGCCCCATTCATCCACACATATGTTTCACCACCGGGTTGCTTTCTGCACAGGATATGAATGACAGTCAATGCAAATATCATTCCATATTAAGACATCTTCCATCTTAAGGCATGGTAAGAGAAGCAGTCTGCTTAATTTTAAAGGACAGAAATAGGTTTTATAATGATAATAATAGTAATAATAGTAAATAAATCAACTGCCTTTTACATGCCTTTACTAAATTCTGAAGAAATCTGTGCATTTTTAAAATATATAAATATAAGTAGAATAGAGTGTGCACAAGTAGGTAGGTAGACAGGCAGGTAGGTCAATGAATGCAAAGACAGGACAGGGTTTGTTTACAGCCCCGTGGCTACCAGAAATAAGAGATTTTCTTTCTTTTTTCCAGAACAGATTTGTTATTCCTTCCCATCAGGATTTGAAAAAGATTTTTAAAAACATGAAAAAAAAAATTTGTGAAATAAATCACCTATTCTGGCTTTAAGCATCGTATACTTCCTTAACCCACTCCACATCCATATGCTCCATGTGTTGTACTTTAATTTCTTTACTGTGTTGTCGTAACCATGACAACACCCATTTTCTACCTGGTTCAATTTCTTCTGAAGTTTGCACATTATGGTACTTTCACTTACATCAGCCACAAGGCACATTACATACAAAAACTAGATTCACAAAGAAAGACTTTTTTAAAAAGTTGGAAGTATTTATTAATCACGTTTATGCAGCCCAATGCATTAAAATCTCAAAGTAAATGTATGCTCAAATTTCGTCTAAACGTTTAGTATCCAGTACCTTAAATACCAACAGTATATTTATTCTACTATGAACTGGCTTCTATTCTGCAGAATATGAAACTACAGTATGTAAATTTACTCACTTGGAGATGACAGTTAAAACTGCATGGACTAATTTATTAAGTATTAATTTAAGTATTAAAGACCTTTAATTTACTATTAAGGACATTTATACTAAATTTCTTCTAGCCCCTTGTAATCAAAGCCTGAGTGCGCAAACCAATACCAGCCACATGAATTTGCAGTGTTAAGTCGAGGGCAATGACCAACGTTGGCAAAGCTACTTAGTCTTCAAAGTGAATAAATCTACAATAAAAATAATAAACTCATGATGCATAGAGAACTGCTCTGACCTCCTAAAAAGGCAATGCATGATAGTGGCAGCTGATTCATTTCTTTGTTTGAGCTCACATGACATTGCACCATTTTCATTCTGTTTATGGGCCCGGAGCCCCTAAGGAGACACTGTATCTGCAGCTCAACAGGCTATCATATATCTACAGCCAAGGGGTTGAAAACTACTCCATATGAATATGGGTGACTCAAACCCAGCAATTGCTTAACAATTGATATAATAGTGCAACAGATTCCAGCCTTTCCAGCAGTTGAGAGGCTGAGGCTGATCATCATCTTACCTACGCAGATCCAGAAACTCTCTTCCATCAACCCACATAAAGCATGAAGCACAATGAATGCATCAGGGTTTTCATAGAAAAACAGATAAAGTCTAAAATGGCTGCTTTATTACATGACAATTTGAAGATTATTTTCAAATATATTCTATGCCACTCTACTGAATGAAAACAATCTTAATTCCCCATTTGTCAAAATTTCAGCTGATCATATAAAACATTGACAACTATATATATAATCAAAACAAGCAGGCTAATACATTTTTAAAAGTAATAAAGACAACCCGGATTAGATCTTTAATAAACGTGTCAGAAACTGTTCTTTGGAGTGAAGTCAAAATGGCTATTTTATACTTTCAACTGATGGTTCTGCATATAATTATTTAGTAAGGTGAAAAACCTTTCTAGTTTAAAGAATCTCCACTTTACAAGAACTTCAAGTGAATCAAGCGAAGAACCAGCTTTGTTTTTAAGGGTGTATACTATTTTTTACAACGCCTGCTCATGTCACTGTTCGTTTATTTTACTAAACTTATTAAAGTTCCCAAAATTCGCCTCAGGTCAATGGGAGGCAGATCATCCAGTGTCCTTGCCCCCAGACTTTGGAACTCTCTCCCCATAAACCTTGGCAACACCTCCTTCTATCATCTTTCAAAACGCAAGTACAGGCCTTTCTTTTCTTCCTGCATTACACCTCTACCTGCAACACGTGACAGTTATTTAGACTGTTAATGTTCTTTGTCATTATTGTTTTTTGTTTTGTTATTTCTGTGTTATTTTGTATTCTCTGTTGTTATTAATTGTTACCTGCTGCCTCTGTAAAGCAACCTTGGGTTGCTATACAAATAAAATGTATTATTATTATTATTATTATTAGTAGTAGTAGTAGTAGTAGTAGTAATTTTTTTTTTTTTTATTCATGTAGATTGTTAACATGTAATTACTGTATATATAATAAGTCTTGTAAAATCTTGTGATACCAAACAGGCTCAGATATTCAGGTGTAAACAAGAACACTCTAGTTTGAACTGAGGGGATTACAGTATGGAAGTTATGAAAATCTTCTAACAGGTGTTTTTATGAGGATCTACAAATCCAGATATATGTTCATTTAACAAGTTTAGCTCTACATTTTGAAAATCCGTTTTGATTTTTGTCAGTATATGACACATCTGCCCATTGTGTTCAAATTTTGCAATCACTTTGAGTTCTTTAAAACTTTCCTTCAAAAGTTTGAAGAACATCTACATACTTTAAAGGTCTGCCTCCAATTTAAAGTTTTTTCTAGAACCATACCTCCAAGCAAAGAGCTATTTACACTCTTTAAAAAGTTGTTATTATTACCAGTCTTTGGATGAATGAACAACTACTCAACCAACATTTAAACTTTAACACAAAAAATACAGTGCACTAGAGCGTGTGACCTTCCTACCTGCTGAGTCCCCAGATGGCTTCTGTGGCTTGGCAGTCACCCCGAGGTTAATTGTAGGCTGTGTGGTGCTCAGCCTCCGAGGATGGGCGGTGGTGACCACCGCGTAAGTCCTTTGTGGGCTGCGTGTGGTGGTGGTGATGCTAGTTGTTGTAGTGGTGGTGGTGGAGGTTTTTGTGGTAGCTGTGGTGTTAGGGAGCATTTTAATCTCATCCTCCCCACCCTCGTCAGTTCCTGTTGGACCCCAGTCAATAAATCCAGCCACCGTGGTGGTCCTCCCTTCCTGTGAACTGTCATAGTTATCCCATTTCAGCTGCCTCCGTGAGCGTAACAAATATCGCACAATATCTGCTTTACTCCCCTCTAAGAACTCCAGTGAATTCCCTCCCTCCGAGGGTCTAGACTTAGAAATGCACCCCTCACAAAGGTGGCGTCTGTGCCTCTGCGCCCGCAGTTTTGACACCAACCCCAACAATCCAGCTCCTTCTCTGTATCCAGATGATGTGACAGGAGGAGATGGGGCACCCCGCTGCCAGGTGCTTAGAGTCCTCCAGTGCTGGGAGACGGGCACATTCTGTGTGGGCAGGGGGCGAGGCCGCATGCGAGGCGTTGATCGAGGCAGTAATTTGAGTGGCAGACCCTGTCCAGCTGGAGAACACAGCGACAGATCCATAGTGAGATGGATGAGGGCCAAGAGGATCCACATTCTGCATCCCAGTAGGCCTGATGGTTTCCAAGCAGCCATGGAACTGGAGGGAGAGAGAGAGAGAGAGAGAGAGAGAGAGAGAGAGAGAGAGAGAGAGAGAGAGAGAGAGAGAGAGAGAGAGAGATGAGTCTAATTGGGCCACCTTGACCAACACTTATCCCATACCCTCCTGTTTCACCTTGAAGAAAGAAGAATGCAGACTGCTTTGTGTTACTTTCTGTCATTGCATTAGAAGGAAGGGTATAAAAATTAAAAAGTTACAAATTACAGTACAATGAGGAAAAAGTGAAAAAATAGCACAAAAAATACACTAGTGCATCAAATGTTTAAACTACTGCCAGTGCTCCACTGGGTTTCTTCTTAGGGTCTCTCATTTTCAGCTATTTATGGAAGCCACACACATCAAAGCTACACAGTTGGGTTTGTGCAGTAAGGAAAAAGAGACTAGGAAAAAGGCAGAAACAATGTGCTATGCTATGTATTCTCACTCAAATTACCATTTTATTTTTTTCAGATTTTTTTAATATATAATCGATTTCATTATTACTATTATTAAAGCCTCAGTTAGAACAGAAAGCAGTTCTGCCTTCGTTGTGTCCTTTATTCCAAATGTGGTTTCACACTCCGCTGGCTTTCTCTCCAGGCTTCGTTCTGCTTTGTGACTTGCTAAACTCTTGCAAATGGAGCTCTAATAATAATTAATTTTGTATTTCCCCTTCACATCATAAAGGTCAGACACTAAACACGTCATGAAATGCTTTTTGTAAAACTCTGATAACCAGCCCAATCTCCACTGCCTTCTTTGCTGTACTCTTTGTGCGCTGACCCGCTGAAGGATTCTGTGTCTGCAATCACAGGAGAAGGCTGTGGCAAGACATAAAGGAGTGACTTTTACACTAGACTAAGCCCACATTATCGCTTCTCCTTTTTATTCCATTTTAACAAACTATTATAATGAGCTTTAACATGGAGTTCATGGCTTCCATTTGTTACTTTGTCTCTGATTTAATCTATTGTATTTAGCTTATAATTGTATAAAAATGTCTTCATTAGTTTTAACTAAATCAGTAAAGTCACACATATAGTATTCACTTATATGGCTCATTGTGATGATCAGCTCTTTAATTTCCCTCAAAAAGCAAATCTGCATGTACAGTATAGTACCATTAGTACCATGAAAGACAATTGTTTTCTTTCCTCTATCAATTCAATTCAGTGCTGTTGTATATAAGAAGTCGTTGACTCTCTCTCTGCCTGAATATAGAGGAGTTCTATTGATTCAGAGGTGCAGCTACTTCATCAAAGAGTATCTGTAATCTGTACTGTCCTTCAACAGGCCTAGGAATGGTCAAAGGCTAATGTAGAGGGATTAGCAAGCTCACACTCACGTTCATTCACACTTACACTCACAGAAACAGAAGTAAAGACTATAAGATCCCATTGTAATAAACGACAGCACACTTTTCTGACTGCATTATACAGTAGATGTTATCAATAGTTCTCCAACATTGAACAACAGCAAATATCATAAACAACATTTCAACATTCTTCTGAACATGCGCTCTTGGCCTCACAACTGAAAAGCGCATTATTCCCATGTTGCACATGTGGCCACTCAAATGACAAAAGAACCTTCCCTGAATTTGGATTTCTACTTCTGAAAGTTAAAAGGTAAAAGGACCTCACCAACCCACAAAATCCAAAATAGCTGCTCTGTACATCAACAGAAAGCTGTTGTAAGCCAAGTTTGGGCTTAGCAGAATACAAGTCTTTTAAACTATTGCATTGCTCTGTGCTATAAATATACTTATGAAAGAATCTACATCATTTTGAACTGACCCTTCCATAACTCCTATGTTATATAGTATGAAATACTTACTAACATGTGCATATTTCATGTGTGAAGCAGACATGTGAGCACTTTGTTATGGGAAAACTGGGCCTATGTGGTTACTTTTTATTTCGACATTACCTCCAACTTCACTTAAGCTCACACAGTAGTGCAATGGACCATAAAATGATGTCAGGATTCCCCCCAAGGGAAAACTACAAGGTGAAGACATGTTAAAAGCATAAAGGACAAGGCAGATTTAACTCAGATGTGGGTCATATTTACACTAAACAAGAGGAGGTCGAGACACTGAGGAATGCATTAATCAGTCAAAACACTACAGCTAGGTTAGCCACGATAAGCTAATGGGCTAATCACAGAAAGTTAGTTGTGTGCAACACTTTTGAACTTTCCTTTTGTAAAAAACTTTTGTATGTCTGAACAGAACATACAAACATTTAGTGAATAATGGATTGGTTTGCCTGTAAGCTAGTGTTATCCCTTTTTTTGTCGTTGTCTGTTTATTCTTTAGTTTGTTAACTAGCAAACTAGCATAATAAGTTGTACCAGCAGTCCTTTTGCTACACATTTAGAGCTTAGCAAATTTTATAATTCAAAAATAATATGAATTATTTCAAGTTGTATTTTAATTGCTATGGTTAATGAACATCTTTGTCCATCATTCTTTTCATGAAGAAAAGGAAAATATAAAAGGGTTGCACTGATATATGCACAAGGTTCACAAGGTTCTTGCTCTCCTAAAGGCTTAGAGTTTGTATCATTAATGCTATTATAACCATGAACGAGTCTTTAAGACGGCATAAAGGATTTCCAGAAGGGGAATACAAGGCCAAGTTGACAAGGCCTTGTTAAAAACAGAACTGAAATGGGTGATTAGGCTATAGAGTACCTATAAGGATTATGCATACATTTTTACATTTACAGCATTTAGGAGATGCTCTTATCCAGAGGAACATGCAGGGGGCTTTGTAGTCTACAGAGAAATTCAGTCCCTCATTCCATTAAACCTAAGCTTAAGTTAAGAGCTTTTAGTCTACTCAGATCATACCAGAGCAGAAGCGAATCTTTACAAAGATTTTTTGGTATTTTTTACTTTTATTGTTATGTTTTTTTTTAATATAGTCATTTTTCGATCATTGCCGACAGGTATGCAGGACAGGACCATTTTTGGCTTTGTAGGTGAGTATTAGTGTCTAACATCTAATACAAATAGTCACAGGTAGTCAAAGAAGGGTGCAGTGTATCTTCTCATGATACTTAGTGTGTCAATTTTTATCATGTCATTGACAAAATTTATACATTTTATATTCAGCATCTAAAACATCCTATAATATTTCCAGTTTTTACACCCGCTGTTAACTTCCTCAGGTTAAACTAATGTTCCTTTCATAAGCCCAGACTAAAATAATGAGTCGTACCTCTATGTCACATGTTCTCTTACTGTATGCATGAAAAATGTAAAGTCCCTGATTACCTCAGCTCATCCTTCTTCTCTCTTGCTCTCTCCTTCACCCTCCTGCTCCATTTTAAACCGTGGCTATGATATCTGAGGTGACTGAAGTGGGTCAGGACCTTGGGTCGGCTGCTCTTCTTAGAGTGGGTAGCTCATTAAGAAGGGCTGCGCATTCCCCTCAGCCTCGTCCTGTGGGGCCTGGTCCCTAGCCTGCCTGGATCAACGCAATTCCTCAACCAACTACGGCTAGCATCCGTGTTAATTTATCCCATTAGGGGGTAATTCCTGTCGGGACGCGTCCACTGTGTTTACATTAGCCAAAAGATGTTGGAGGTGAATATTCAGTTTAATGACAGTCTGTCCTCTGCTTGCTAATAAGATGAGGTGAGCCCAGACAGATGTAAAAAAAAAACAACAACACACACGCAGGCTGCTGCCTGTGACTATAATGGGGTTTAATTTCTAATTTGAGGGTCAAGTGGGAAGAGGGTGGGAGGGAGAGTGGGACAGAAGGAGGAAGGGAAAAAAAAGTCACTCCTTAGACACTCCTTAATGTGCAATCTACTTGCAAATATCCTTCAGAAGTAGATTTAAGAACTAAACTGAAGGAATGTGCACTAATAGAACCTTTCATGTTTTATGCACAGGAGCTGATGAAGATGGAAAGAACATGAACAAAAATCCCACTTTACCTAATAAATATTAAATACAATAGTAAAACTAATGACAGGTGAGGAGAATAACATTGCTTCATTATGTCATTACAGCGGCATCTGCAGAAAGTGAGCAGTCAGTTCTCCATACTGAGGTGCTAAAAGCAAGAAAAAGGGATGTAATGGCTAAAAAAAGAAACTGTAGCACAAAATGTTAATAAGGAAAGAAAGGTGTCAGAACCCTGGAGGAACTGACATTATATTATTGCTATATGGTTTGTTATGGTTGATTGGTGTGTAATATTTGAATTTGTATACACATAAAAAGTCATACTGTTAGATTAGATCAGATTTATTTATTTTGTGAAATTGTTATATTAATTTTGCTGTGTAATTACAATGACACATTTGTCGTCCATTCAAACTTGCCTAGTTTTGACAAAGTCTTTAAAAGGGAAAGAGTGTCCACTCAGTGGCCACTTTGGCAACGTTGCCAGGCAGTTCTTTTCAGTGGCTAAAGACCAGACTCTCTATCTCTTTGAATAAGGAGACACCTATGAATTGCAAAATAAAGCCAAATTTCATCCACACATTTGAAGTCTCTGGTAAAAGCTAGTGCTATTCTGCTTATTACACATGCACATACTTATGCAAAAAGAGAGACAGATTTTTCCACTTGCACCTGTATGAATAAATCGATTGGCTGTTTTTTTAGGGGTGGGTCTTACTGCAAAAACTCTGCTCCCACTCTGTGTATTTTTCACTAATGTTCACCTTCTTCCTTATACTTCAAAAGGTTTCTGTATTCAATCAGATAGACAGCAAATTCAAACTTGTTGACATTGCTTTTTTAAATTGGAAATGAAATGATATTAAAAACTAATCAAAGCTGTTGCAGTTTTTGAACAGCATTTTCGCCAGGGCTCTGTACATCTGACAACAGCTGCCATGACAGAATGCATCTGTAGGTGGAAAACTGAGATGTCAATTGCCTAAATGTGTAGAATTAACCTTGCAGATATATTACTCAGTAATAATATAATAAACCTTATACAGCATGGCAATAATGAATGCAGAAGAGAGGAAGCCACTGCAAAGAGAGTGATTAAAAACAAAGGTTTTCCCAGGTCCCTTGTGGTACAGTCACTGTTTGTTTGCAAGCTTGCAGTCAATCCAACATTATTCCTAAGAGCAAAAACACAGTCAGTTGGAGCATAAAATGTGCCATATGCTAATCACACTTCTTTATACATATTCATGATTATGAAGTTGAACAGTTCTGGGATGGAACAAAGCGGCGTGCCACAGTGCAGAAACTATGGATGCAGATTGAGATTCAGAGTCAGTTCACTCACAGCATGGAGCTGAGGAAGGTTGGAATAAAGCAGCCTGCTTGAATCAGTTTGCCTATCCTGTCTGTTCAATGCCTGAGTATAGAAGTAGGAGAGAAAAACAAAATGGTCCCAGATTCACAAGTATTTACTGGATACTAAGGGTAAGATTAGAACTGGGTTTACATTTAGGATTGTTACGTGTTTGTTATATTATTGTTACATTATTTATTAACTGTCCATATTGGAACAAAAAAGAGAGAGAGAGAGAGAGAGAGAGAGAGAGAGAGAGAGAGAGAGTTAGAGAGAAGAGAGAGAGAGAGAGAGAGAGAGAGAGAGAGAGAGAGAGAGAGAGAGAGAGAGAGAGAGAGAGAGCGCCAC
>JBBIGC010035313.1:0-12011 GCA_037576955.1 Lepidarchus adonis
CACTAAAGAGGGGTTCGGTGAATGCGCATATGAAACTGGTGGGGTTCAGTACCTCCAAAAAGGTTAAGAACCACTGCACTAGAGCATTATGGTGTCTGCTGTTTGCAATAACAATTGTGTCCTGCAGATCATTACCCTGATGCAGGTTTACCCACTCTTGGTGTTACCTCAGGCAATAATTTTGCACATTGGCATTTACTGCACGGTTTCTGCTGGTCTACATTTGATTTATTGACCACATTTAAAACTTTGATGTCTAATTTAAAATAAGGTGAGTCCAAACTTTTGATTGTACCAGTATATCAGCTAAATCAGGAAGTGGTGATAGAACAGAAATCCCTGTGATGGTTGAGAATATACATTGACCAGCCATGACCACCTGCCTAATAGTGAGCAGGTCCCTTCATGATCAGCCAAAACATTAAGACCACCTGCCTAATAGTGAGCCGGTCCCTTCATAATCAGCCTTATCTTATACTTGGTTGAAAACGCTTTGCTGGCAATGGCAGCCTGAAGTGTATTAAACTCATGGACTCATTCAGTCTTCTCTTTATAGTAGACATGGATATTGATACACCTACATCCTGCAGAGTGTAGTTTACTTGGTTGGCTGTTGTGGAAAGATTTCTCTTCACCATGGAAATGATTGTGATCATCTACTATTATAGTCTTTCATGGACACCCATGTCTTTTTGCATTATTGTGTTCACCAGTTTCTTTCTGTCTTTCTCAGGAAGAACCAACTGTAGATGATGCCACTCCTAATATTGCAGCTATTTCTCAGATGTTTTTGTTCTGTTTATACAGCTTAAGTACGGATTGTTTCACCTGCATGGCAAGTTCCTTTACCCGCATGTTGTCTGTTCACAGAAACATTTTCCACACGCAAGCCATAGCCCAATGGTTAGAGAAGTGGGTTTGTGACCGAAGGGTCCCAGGTTTGATTCTCTGAGCAAGGCACCTAACTCCCAACCCTTCACCATGTACGTCGCTCTGGATAAGAGCATCTGCCAAATGCTGTAAATGTAAATGTAAGACCCACACCTTAAATCAACTCTAGGCTTTTTATCTGCTTAATTGATAACGACATAACGAAGGAATTGCTCACACTTGCCCATGAAATAGCCTTTTGAGTCATTTGTCCAATTACTTTTGGACCCTTTATAGGTGGCACATGTTAAGTAGCTGGAACTCCTAAAACGTTCATCCAATTTGAATGAATGAGTGATACCTTCAAATGAAAGGTGGTCTACACATTATGTCTATGTCCATTATATAACTATAACGGAATATGTATGTATGTAAACAGGTATAAAAACTAAATTTGTGTCAGTGTCCAAATATATATGGATATAACTGTATCCCACCTCCTTTACAGGTGCCACTGTAGTCAATGTTACTCACTTCACCTGACAGTGGTCTAAATGATATGGCTGATCAGTGTATATATAGGTGATGGTGTTAAGGTTTAGGGCAGCTGTAAAGGTTTAGTATAGTTACCCGTCTTTTGGTGGGGTGCAGCTGAATCCTGTACTCCTCCCTCCTCCTTCTGCTCCTCCTGTGAAAACAGGCATGTGCACTTATTGTCCAGTTCATCAGAGCAAATCACACAGCGACACTGATGGAGAATCTCAGTGTCTCTGCTGAACTGAGAACCACAATATGTGTCCAGAAACATTCTAACCATTATCAATAACATTACATCTGCAATGAGGAAAAAGAACGTGGTCATGTCTTAGACGCATGCATGCACGCACGCACGCACAGCCCCATATGTATAGACTGTATACTGTTTTGTATTCATTTTCATTTGTAAAGAAAAAGAAGTTAACAGTTTCTCTCTTGAACAAAAATAAAAACATTATTATGGTGCTCTGCAAAAGTTTGTGCAAACTACATAATCAGTACTTAGTAACACCTCCTCTGGCAGATTTCACAGCTTCGAACGCTTTTTAGAGCTAAAAGTCTTTCAGTTCTTGTACTTGGGATTTTCTCCCATTCTTCCTGTAAAAGGTTCTAGTTCTGTAATGTTCTTTGGTCGTCTTGCATGCACAGCTCTTTTAAGATCTACCCACAAATTTTCAATGATGTTTAAATCAGGGAATTGTGATGGCCATTCCAAAACCTTCAGCTTGAGTCTCTTGAGGTCGTCCATGGTGGATTTTGAGGTTTGTTTAGGATCATTGTCCTGTTGTAGAAGCTCTCTTTTCAGCTTCAGTTTTTTTTTTACAGAGGGTGTGATGTTTGCCTCCAGCTGTGTAATGTTTCTGTGCCTCTGGCTGCAACACAAGCCCAAAGCATGATAGATCCAACCCCATGCTTAATGGTTGGCAAGGTGTTCTTTTCATGAAATGCTGCTCCTTTTTTCTCCAAACATGTCTTTGTCGATTGTGGCCAAAGATTTTATTTTGACTTCATCAGTCCACAGCACTTGATTCCAAAACACATCAGGCTTCTTTAGATGCTCTGCTGCATACTTCTGATGTTGGAGTTTATGATGGGGATGCAGGTAAGGTTTTCTTCTGCTGACTCTTCCATGAAAGTTTTGTGGAACAGTGCGCCACCACTCCTGAGTCTGATAGATCTTTCTGCATTTTTTTTGCAGTCAAATGAGGAGAGTTTTCTTGGTCTTCCAGATCTCATCTTGACCGCGACAGTTCCCCTGAACTTCCATCTCTTAATTACATTTCTCACTGTGGAAACTCAAGCTGACAACGCTTACACAGCTGCTTAGAGGAAACCATGGCTGTTGAGTGTCCACAAGTGTGTGCACAAGGTTTGAAGAGTCAGAGTAGTAACTATGCATCAATGTTTGCTGAAAATACTGTGCATTTTCTCCATGTCCTAGATAGACCAGGTGAAGTGATTAACATTGAAGTCATTACTACACAAATGCCACAAAGTTTCCCACTTACAATATGTCAAACAGCACAGAGACTACCCTCAAACCTTCTGACACAAAGTCATTTGGATGATGAGTTTAAAACAGAACTTTTTGGCCACAACCATAAACTCTACATTTGGAAAAGCGTCAACAAGGCCTGTGATGAAAGCTACATCATTCCTACTGTGAAACACTGTGGTGGATCACTGATGTTATGGGGATGTGTGAGCTACAAAAGCACAGGAAATTGGGTCAGAATTGAGGGTAAGATGAATGCAGTAGGTTATCAAAAAATACTGGAGGAAAATTTGCACTCATCAGCCTGGAAGCTGCGCATGGGACGTACTTAGACATTCCAACATTACAGTGATCCAAAACACAAGGCCAAGTCGACCTGTCTTCGGTTCTGAAGTGGCCATCTCAGTCTCCTGACCTCAATACTGTATCATTGAGCCACTCTGGGGAGATCTCAAATGTGTAGTTCATGCAAGACTGCAAGAATTTACAGGAATTGGAGGCTTTTTGCAGCAAGACTGGGCAATTCTGCTTCCCCAAAACGCAGGTGTTTTTACTCACTTGAGACATTTAGCCATTTTAGCTTTTAGCTGAGAGAAGGTCACCACCTGGTGATGGGCTGATGAAATCGAGCAGTATAAGCACCAGTGATATCCTGCTGCGTCTTCGTCCAGTTTTTGCTGTGACAGATGCATATATTCTTCTTTTGCCCGCGGGTCATAGAATGCAACTTACGCTTACCAGACATTTTGGGTCCAATTCACTAATTCAATGATGAACAAATGATACACACCCTTAGGCCTACAGTCGACCAAAATCACCTCTATCAAAATCTACTCTTTAATTCTGGTCCTGGAGGCCAGTGTCCTGCACAGTTTGAAGATTCAGACTCACCTGCTTCAAATCATCTGTTAATTGCCAGGCTGTGCAAGTGTATTTGAGGAGGGAATCTACAAAAACTGTGCTGGATACCAGCCTCCAGGACCTGAGAATTGATCAAATGCGCAAAGGATGGACTTGGTGTACCTGCTAAGCCACGTCAGGAGGAGAACTCCACTCATGAGTACAAATGCACCGGTTATTCCTCCTCCAATGTACATATAGAGCCTGTCCTGAAGATTTCTGAGCCCTAAAGGAAAAGAAATGAAATAACCGATATTAACAGACAGGAAGGCTGAAATTGTCCCACACGCCGCACTTGGAGATCACTAAGGAAGTTTAACAGCTGAAAAAAGAGACTGAAGGTTGTGTTGCCTGCTGTGTAAAAAAACATATGATTAAACATCTTAACCGAACAGCAATTACAGGAAGAGCACATTTCAAACAACACCTTCAGCAGCATCACTAAACATAATGCTCTACACACTGATGCCTGGGCACCTTCCCCTTTCTTCCTAACTATTGTATAATCTTTACTTTTACTTCCAGCATGAAAGTCCCTGTACAGGTTCAGTGCGTGACAGAGCTGCTGTGTGGGTTTATCTTCAACACTCGGGTCTCCCTGGTGTTAACTGTGATGGACAGTTTTCTTTTTCAGACTGTTTTTTATTTTGGGATTGTTCCTCAGCTGGACCCACTAGGTACGTAAGACCTGGTGAGATGGTATATTCCCCATGCCCCCTTCCCGTTAAGTTGTCTGTTATATTTAAATTGTATAAAACTGTATAAATGAGGGACGTTCAAAGGCAGGAGGAGTAGTAATTGGTTATGTCTGACTGTCATGCGACTAGTTCTGTCTGTAAGGCTGAGTGCCCTTGCAGTTTAGTATAAGTGATGTCCCCTGTGGTGAAAGAGGAACACTTTTTGTGGGTAGAAGGAGCCATGAGAGCACAAATTCTCCATATGTGTGCTCAGTACGGAGCTAAAGTAATCTCTCATTGTGTTTTCTTTGTGTTGATTGAAATATTCAGAAATGGCTGCACTGGTGTGACGGATGCAGAGCGCCAAACCTTTCAGGACAACTTAAAGAAGCGAAGATGATGTGATGATGATATGGAAGCAGCAGAGCAGCTGTGGCCAAGCAATCAACCAAAACATTTTTTGTCATTAAACATAATGCTGGGAAAATTGCATCGCATGACACTGAAGAAAAGTGATGCCATTTGTATTGGAATAAATAGATTTTTTTATATTATAATAGTAACAAACACTAACTGTTTGTTTTCCATCTCTTTTAGAAATTATGCCACACACTTGTATCCCTATGCAAGCGTGTCTATGCTCGGCCTTGGGTCAACCTGATCTACTTTCCTCTTGGCCAAGGCTAAACACAGATGTGCTCCAAAGTTTACCTTCCCCCCTGCACATGGGTCCTGTGTTTCAGTTCTGCACCGACGGGCACTGTTACAGTAATCACCTGTACATTTGTTTGGGCAGGCAAGTTTTTTCAAAACTGGTTGAAGGACAATTAATAATTTATTCAAACAAGGTTGTACCTTTGTTATTCTAAGCAGTGAAAACGGTTGGAGTACTGTTGTGTAGCTGTAAAAAAAAAATCAGTCAGCACTTGTTTTTTAATCTAACTATGGGCAGGTGTTTCATTTCAGTGTGTGTGGTGGAATTCCAACACAAGCAGAACTCACTTCACTTATTGAGGTGGAGATGAGGTGATCACCTGAACCACATTGAATTTAAAGAGTTGTGTTGAGGCAGGTCTGTGTGTCTTCATTTTGTAAATACACTGGGAGCAAAAGAGATCCTTGTCTGCTGGTCTTTTGTTATTGAGATGAGTGATGGGGAGAGGAAGGACCACCGTACCCACCCAGAGAAAGCACAGCCAATTAAGCTCCTTTGGACTCGACCTCGTGGATGACTGCAGCACCAGTGGAAATCATCATGGATGTGTTCCAAAAGCTCACCAGTAAACAGCTAAAATATAACTTTAATCACATTTGCATTTATATAGATTTGAAAATGACAATTTAAAAAAAGCATTTAAAACATATTTATTATACATTAATTAATTCATGTATAATTACATAAATTTAGGCAAACTCTGTTCTATTCTAGTTCAATGGTCAGTATTGTGCGCATGACAAAACGTTGGTGGAGAGTAAACTCGCTGGCGCAGTGAAAAATAGGAGCAGAATGCAGTTTCTTATGTCAAAATGGAAGAAAAAATAAAGGAAATATATCATTTTCACAGTGAATGGCAAGAGGAGTTCTTTATTACTACTGTAAAAGAAACTGTGTGTCTCATTTGTGGGGCACAATGTGGAGACACTTCACTACATGTCACAAAAATGTAGAAGTGATCACCTGAAAATTTAAACAATTGCTGAGATTAATATAAATAAAGTGTTTAATATTGATATGTGTTTCCCACCTTGTCAAGACATTGTTGATAAAATCGTAAATGTAATCAGTGTCTTCACATATTCACAATATATAACTAAAGGTAAACTGAATAAATTTGTAATTTAAGAGATGTATCAAACTGGTCGCCCTGCGTTTGGCTCTGTACCCGTGAAGCAGCTCTTGGTTAACGGTTGTTGACCCATGGTCTAGAAGGAGAGACTGCAGTGTTCAGCAATAAAAGTTATTCCAACAATTACCCCTTTAACAAGACAAATTCTTAACAAGCAATTCTATTTACATCTCATTTGAATAGTGCCTGAAAAACTGGATCATTTGTTTAAGATCAAACTTTTATCCCAAAACGTTTTATACTAAATAAACACTGATTGCGTAATGCAATTTATTCAGGCACTCAAGGCTTTGCTCATTAGGTGCTTTAATGCAGAGTTATGTAAATCTGCTTTCACAAAATACTGTGAGCAACATCTTGCCCCTCAGTCTGATCTACTAGGCTTCACTTTATTTTCCAATTTATCCTGAAATAACAAAGCTGACCTCTATAAAACTCAGTCTAGAAAGGGAAATTAAAAGTTCCAGGTGTGTGTTTTTGATTTAACTCTTCTTGCAGTTTATCCTGACAATTATGTTTAAAATGAAAAATGGACCTGTTAAAAACCTTGAACTTCAGAGGATTCACGATCGACAGCATCATGTCAGCTATAATATATAAATGAGTTTTATATTATGCCGTTATTAAAATACATATATATTTAAAAAACCCTGACAAGTTAGGAAAAGGAGAAACATGAATCCCTTCAATTTTCCCTTTTTCAGGTACACCAAACCATTTTGACCATTTGTTTCTGCACACTATCATCCCCTTTACCCTGACCTTAGGACCACCGCTGCCCACACATTATTGGGGTGGTGCATTTAGCACAGCAGGAATACTGACATGGCAGTGTGGGTGTGGTGATTTAGTAAGGTTGCTGGGTTTTTATTGTCATTGCAAGGTCGAGACAGGTCCACCACCCAATGATGTCCCTCAGCGATCTGAAAGTGACCGCTAATCAAGGTTCTGGAGGAGCTACACGCATTGTACATCAGCAGTTGGACTACAAAGGGCAGGGTTTTCAATAAAGTGGCTGAGGAGTGAGTACTACGCATTAGGATTTTGAGTATCTTATTTTAATTAGAAAAGAGTTTGTCCCAACCTTGAGCGGGTTCAGGGATCAGCTGGATGATCCTGGTGGTCTGTACGCCGGTGTCCATGCTGAAGTTACAGCGGTAAAACCCCCAGTCTTCCTCCGTCACGTCATTCAGCTGCACGCTCATCTCTAAATCATCACTGCAGTTCACCATGACCCTGTCTGCCATATCACTGACCTCTACACCGTCCTCCATCGATTTACAGACTGCTAACACGCTGCTGTGCTCCTGCCCTGACCACAGCTTCTCTACACTGACCTCGTTCACAGCTCCAGCATGAACTTGGTTATATTTACACCTGATGGTCAGGTTTCTGCTCTCTGGAACGATGAGCTCTGTGTCATGATGGACGGAGGACGTTGCGGAGATTACTGCAGGGAGGAAAAAAAGAGATGCAGCTGAATATGAGGTCAAAAAAATATAAATTTTTACTACTTTTAATATTAAGGTTCTACCAACAGAATAATAATAATAATAATAATAATAATAATAATAATAATAATAATAATAATAATAATAATAATTGTAACACTTTTATAACAGATAGTCCCTGATTTATGATTTATGAGAAAAAACACTCCTAACACTGAGTCAACTGAACTCTGTCGATCGCTGGAAAGAAAGAAGAAACTCACATCCTGGCAGCGTTCCCAACATATCGTTCCCCATACGTTTACCTGCAGTGCAAAACTTTAAATATTTTTACAATTTCAGTAAAGTTATTGTCATCAGGGAGCAACTGTGTTAAATATCTAATATGTAAGAGATTTAGAGCTTAATGTTGGATTCTGAATAACATGCATAATATAATAACACATCCATTTTCCTAGTACACACAGAATAATTCATACTGGATTCTGATACATTTGTAGTAACTACATAATGTTACACTGGGCACTGAATAATTACAGCAATTTTAAAATGTCATTAAGGATTAAAGATAGTTTATTATGCCTGCAGTTTGTGTTAACTTTGGTTAGTCTGATGTCTTTTTATATCATCAAATTTTATTTTCCTTAATCAGTTTATATTTATATATTTTTTAAAAAAATATTTTATATTTATTATTAGCTTTCTTGACAAAGTGTATTACATTAATTAATAAGTTTGTATTTTCTGTTGAACTCAATTTGTCTTTAAATCAATATAGAAAACCATAACAATGTCCAAAACTCACTTTATAAAATAATTATCCTAACATTTGAAAATACTGTTTAATACATTATAATAACAGAAAAATTAAATGGACAATTCAAAGAGTGAATCAATTATGAAAAACTTGCATTATGATACCATGACTGGAACAAGGTCAATACTCAGAATAAAGAATTATTATGATACACCTGTTAGAAGTCAATCATGAAGTATAACCGAGATGCCTACTTACTCATATTAAACAAAAAAACAAATATAATCCAGAGTAAGCCTAAATGCATTTTGAATTACTTCAATTTGAGAAACTAAGACAAAAGAGAGAGATGGAAAGTAATAGGGCTGCACAATATGGACAAAATATCAGTATTATGATTATACAGCTACATATTGCGATGTTTTTCACTATATTAACCCTTCTTAATGTGGGATGGATCTACCTAGTTGGTATACTGTCAAACCTCATTAGCTCGCCCCTATTGTTCCGGCCCTAAATTTGGCAAGAGGTGAGGTGGGTGAGCTATCGTAACGGGTTAAAAAGTAAAGATTGGCTACGCTGTTCATGGCATTGAAATGACACAGCCAACCGTCAAGGTTTTTACTCACTTGAGATGTTCCGCCATTTTAGCTTTTGGCTAAAAGAATGTTAATTCTAATTCACAAATTTGTCAGCAAACTGAGAATCAAAGCAGGACATACAAGTGTAGGCGGAGCATGGACAGGACCAACCAACCAGCCAACCTACAGAATTAGCAGGAATGGCCTGCTAGGCTACAGCGCTAACACGGACAACACAATACATGCATAGATCGGACATGTTGTGGTGAGGCGAGGTTGGCGGCTTAACGAGGTAACATGGAAGGGAAATCTGTCCTGCAGCCTTTCATGGCAAAAAGCAAGTTTGGCGAGCTAATGGGGGGCAGGCTAACAGGGTATGATTGTAGTTGAATTAAAAGCTTAAAAACTAAAGATGTCTTAGAAACGATGTCTGTAAGCTGTTATAAAATGCTGCTTAAATTCTTCCATGTTAGTTTTTAGAGTTTCTTTCTGTTTCAGTGAGCAGAGTTTTTGAAGGTTTAAATGCTGTTTCTTATGGATAATGAGTATTCAGTGATGGATGTGTGTTCTCTGACCTGTTCATGGTGTGATTTCCCTTTAAATGAGATTTTAACGCTGTTGTAATGACATCATGGTAGTTTGTTTATGTTCACACTTTTATGAATTATAAAACATCATCAAACACGATCAAATTCGAGTCCCATGTGCTCCAAGGGAAAAAGGATCCACATCACATTTTTTAATTAGAAAGACTCGAAGTGTGTAAATACGGTCACATTCACTCACATCCATAAAGTCCATATATGGAAACTAAGCTTTAAGAACCACACATTTTCAAATGATCATTTTTGTGAGGTCACAAAACTCACACATTTGAATAATATCCTTATTTATCATCATTTATCATTCATGCATCATTTATCAACATTTTATCCCTGCTTGCTCACATGGAAGTTGTGATTGCTTGGAGGCTCGAGCATATTGCAGCCTTCTGCGAGATCAGTAATTGCGATTATGATGTATAGACGATATATTGTGCAGCCCTAGCATATAGAAATCAAATACTTCATTATTAATATTTGACTTGCTAAATGGTTCATAAATGGGTTTCAGTGCACTCTCTTGTTAAAGTTTGGTTTTCCTTTACCCCGCTTTTCCACCCGTGTGTCTTTGGTCCAGGAGCCTTGGGGGAAGGTTTGCAGAGAGCAGTGGTAAAGGCCCAGGTCCTCTTCAGTCACGTTCGTTATGATGATGCTGCCATCCATGGGTGAAGCTCTGGCGAACTCTACCCGGCCTTCAAATGCCGGAGCGAAATTCACGCCGTATTCGGGGTGGTAGATGGCCAGTGGGGTGGGATCCAACTGTTTAGTCCAGGAGACCATGCTGAGTCTTCCAGTCCAGGGGCATAAACAGTCCAGTACCATTCCCTCCTGCAGCCGGACCATACTGAGCGGTGCCCTCAGCTGCTCCGACACTGAAAGGAGAATTACAGTTTTGTGCAATTTAAGTGTGAGAACACAGTCATACAGATCTACCTGTGTTCCACATATGAGAATTCATTCATTCAGTTGTTCTCCTCCATCACAACTGTACAGTGATCCCAGCAATGCTTTGTTGGCAGGTACAAGCCGCCACTCACAAGCCGCCACTCACTGTGATGATACAATGTACAGTAATATGAAGCAGTCAGGACACCCTATGAAACCCTGGGTGTGTTTGTAATATTCTTGGACATCGGTCTCAGTTTGAATAATAATGGGAGATTCAAGTAATACAACTAAACTTTACTACAACTACACTACATTTAACTAAAGAAAAGACTTTTCAAAATTTTCTGTAAAATGTAAATGTGATTTCTGGTGAAAAAGACCCCCCCACCTTTTATCCCAATTTTTAAAAATCACACAAAGGCGTAGCACATCCGGTTGACATGATTACAGGGTTTGTCCTGTTTAAACCCCAGACATTTCGTTTGTTGTGCTCCTGACCAAGGGGAACACCAAGGTGAGATCTAAAGCTGAGGTCTTCAGGAAGAAAATTTCTGGTAAAAAACTTAAAAAGATCTCAAAAGAACGTTCAATCAGCCATTCCACAGTCCAGAAAATAGTCTACAAGGGGAGGACTTCCAACCAAACTGTCCATGTCTGATCGTTCAGAATAGAATATACATTTTTGTTGATATATTTTGTTTAATGAATAAATCAATTTTATTTTTTCTTGTTTACCAGCAATTAAATCACTTTTTGTTCTAGCGAGCAACACAAACAAGATTAGACATTGATATGTGAACATTTATTATGAAAAGCTAAATAATATTAAATGGGGCGTTCTAACTTTTTCACATGACAGTATACAATAAACTTTAATATACTTCACCCATTTATAATTTCCAGGATAAACAGAAATTCACACCTAAACTATTTCAATTAACACACCAAGCTGCCTAGTAAATGTAGAAACACATAATTTACAACTCACACCTCCAATCACTCTTCACTCTGAATGTGCACTCTTCACGCTGAATGTGCACTCTTCACGCTGAATGTGCACTCTTCACGCTGAATGTGCACTCTTCACGCTGAATGTGCATGTAACAAGGGATTCAAGTCTGAGAACCAGTCAGCCATAACATTAAGACAACCTGGCTAATAGTAAGTAGGTCCCTCATGATCAGCCATAACATTAACAAAACTAAAGAACTGGTTGTGGACCTGAGAGGATCTCAATCTCTAGTCACCCCCATATCCATCAGGGGGGTGGAGGTGGAGATTGTGCAGGATTACAAGTACCTGGGGATCCACATTGACAATAAACTGGACTGGTCACGAAACGCACTGGCCACATACAGGAAGGGTCAGAGCAGACTGTACTTCCTGCGCAGACTGAGGTCCTTCAG
>JBBIGC010035323.1:0-12010 GCA_037576955.1 Lepidarchus adonis
ATCCGATCTGTGTCACATATGAGCAAAAAATCGGAATTGGGTCACATTTAACTGACAGTGTAAATGAGGCCATAGTTTGAGCTGACACTGTTGCACCCTGAGTCTGCAGAACAGCTTGAATTTGTTTAGAAGTTCATTGGGGCTGTTTATCCACCATACAGACTGTCCTGCGTTGTAGTCTTTTTTTTTTTTTTTTTGTTCCCTCCACATCCAGGGAAATTAGCTACAGAGTCATGTGTTATAAACTTCTTGATCATGTTACGCACAGTAAACAAAGGAACATGAAGATCTCTGCAGATGGACTTGTAGCCTTTAAATTGTTGATATTTTTCCAAAATTTATGTGGATTTATTCTTCTTTCTGTTCTCCATGCTTCGTGTGGCACACACAGACACACAACGGAAAGGTTGAGTCAAATTTTCTCCATTTTAACTGACATTAGTTGTGATTGCTGTATTGCTAGCACATGTTTTTTGCCACATGTGATTTTAAATGAGCATCTTATGCTTGAAATAAAATGATTTACCCACAAATTTGGACTGGACTGGAAATGAGAGAAAATTACTTGGTAAGAAAAGCCTTTTTGCAGTGTAGCTATACATGACAACAGATAGAAAAACAGATTGCTCATTTGTTTTTAAATGTTTGCTCCGCCCTGTCTATGAGGCGCTAACTCTGCTAGCATTAGCGCGTGCAACAGGGACAGAGAATTCGCTCTGCACGTAACTAAAGTTTTTATTTTTTCTAATACTCAAATGACTCCACGTCGCACTACACAACAAATTGATTATGAAATGTGTTGCCAACTCTTTTAGTAATCAATTTTTATTGTTTAAATCGATTCGTTGGTGCAGCCTTATATAATAGTAACTGGATTTAGGCACAGGCCTGAAAAACTTGAAGAATATTTACCATCTAAGGTGATTTCATCTCTCAATGTCAGATGTAAGTATGTGACCAGATTTGTGCCTTGAGGTGCAGTGTCTGATTTTTGCACATCTCAAGATCCTACTATAGGTAAAGCTAGTCCTTGAACAGAAGGCATTAAAATATTGTTACATATAGCTTAATTTTTTATACGGTCTATAATAATCTTTTTATCAGTGAGTTTTTCTAATTCATATCATTGTATTGCTTTCTCAGTACACACTGTGTAAGATGAGCTTTGCTTTCATTCTAGGCAATTACCTTTTAATACACAGTAGGACACTGTCTGATATGTAGAGAAAAAAAATTCCCTTCTTCCAGCAATTTTGAATTCTAGGCCAATAATCGGGCTACACTATTTTGTGTTGAGGCGACATTAAATGAGTTGCAAAATCTCGCGCGTGTAATCATTTTCTGTCTTGTGAGTGGGCTTTTTTGTTTATTTTTACCTCTGAAAGAGGCAATAATTGTTATGCAATCACTAAAACCCCATTTGCATGAGCAACTGAAAACAGTTACCTATGATTCGTGATTAAAAGAGAATCCTGATTTTATTTTATTTTTTTTTTTGCTTACAGGTCTGATCTGCATGCGTAATCATACTTTTCCAACATACAAATTTTGTCAAGTGCAAGATGTGTATTGTGCTAAACTGCAACTATGAGCAGTTTGGAGAATCAGCATAATTTGAAACCATGGTTATGTTGTTATCGGACTCCTCATATCTGCACCAGGTTCCATTTGCATCATCCTAAGCCATTTTACACCAAATGTGAGATTCATCAGATCTCTTGATTGCCCACGGCTAGCTTTCTCCTTAATGCTGCAACTCTTGAGATTCGATGGATTGCCTTGTTCTGTTTGTTTAGCAATAGAGAAATGAGCTATTTTACTTTTCTTTTTTCTCTGCTTTCTTCCCACATTGTTTGTGTTTGTGTGTGGACTTAGTGTGAAAAGATGTCAATTTCAAGATATGAAAAATTTCATCTCTGTTGCCATTTCTCTGTGCCAGAACTCCACTGCGAGTCATTCACAACAGAAGTCAGTGCTGCCTGTGTACAGTAAAACCAGGACCAGTAATTCAGAATCAGAAAACTTTTTAATAATCCTGATATTTATTAATAATTACTTAAAGGTTAGAGGATCAGAGCGTTCAAACATATAAAAATGTAAATACCTACCCATGTCTACCTATTGACCTCAGTTCTTGTATTATTTGCTAAATTCTTTCACACAAAGAACTTGCAGCATGTGTAAACGCAGGTCAATCTAACAATATTTCATCAACATAGTTTTAATTGCATGGTGTTGAATACATTAACAGACTAAAGAGAAATCAACATTGCCTGAACTAAAAATCAACTGGAGTTTATAACGAGCCTAAGAGCCTCAAAGCACTTAGCACTTAGCCACTTAGCACTTAGCCACTTAGCACTTAGCCACTTAGCGTAGGTATGTTTGTGTTTAAAGAATAGAATGTAACGGCTGTGGCATTGGCAAATTATCAATACTTCTGTAGTGTTAGGTGAAGTTTGCAAAATTAATATCTGTTAAATACTTACAAATGAATGGTTTATATCTTGGCATGAAGCTCACTTAGTTAAACTTTTGTCAATTTACCAAATGCTGTGGGAATATTTTGTGCATGCATCCACTGGGACAAACACTCTGATCTTAACTTTAAAACAAATTTAATAATATTAATAATATTTAATACTCAATGTAGGCTCATGGATGTAGAATTTCTCACTGTTTTGTTGTACACGAGCCTGATGGTCACCCGTTACCTATATTTGGAGCTTAAGCACGTCATGGCTAATTCTTATATTTCAATAATGACGTGAGTAACCCGTCTGTGTAGTAGGTCTGTTTTAACAATTTAGCTGGCATCCTTGATACAAAACAAATATTCTGTGAAGTGAGTATGTCATTATATATGATCAGATTATTCTGCTGCTTGGCTGATTCTAGTAAACACACTGCCCAAAGACTTTCTTAAGTCTTTCTTAAATGGCAGTGGCCAGTTAGAATAATTCATGTAAAAATAAAGTTTACAGTATAATTAAGTATACAATTATATATTTCCTTTATAACAAAGCTTCAATGCTCACAGACACACTTGGACAAGGAAAGCTTCATTTTCATTAATTAACCATGAGTGTAGCTTGAGCTAGCAGGTCTGTGACTCACATGGAGTGTGTGAGTGCCAAGCATTGCCTTTTTCTCTCTTCAGCATCACATCACTCCAGGCCATGCTATGCAGCTCTTATTTAATTAGTTTGGAGTGGAAGAACTTTCATGGCTGCTTCTTTCTTGATTCCTCTCATGATTTCTTCCTTGACACCTTGGACCCTGATTCCTTCAAAGCTGGTTTGTGGCAGACAACAATATTCAAATAAATTTGATTTAACTAACAATATGTAGTATTTATTGCAGTCAGTACAGTATTTAAAAAGTGAACAGTTTAAACCGAACTGAAATGCAATCTCACTAATTGGGTCACCTAATTAAGATTCTTTTTAACCAATGTTTAAAACTAGGCACCTGGATGCATCTTATCTATACTTACATTATTTATTTAGCTGCATTGTTTGAGATGACTTTGTAGAAAGACACTTCATATTGTGTTTTTTTGTTTTAAAATAAAACGTGTTCGGTTTATCTGTGTATATTATAACTGCAGTGTAGAATCAAGACGGGTTTAACACATAATGTCAACTCAAGTTAACCCACAGCATCTCAAAGGGATTAGGATCTGGGCTTTGACTCGGCCACTCCAGGATTCTCCATCTCGTTGGTGGGTTTACTTGTGTGTTTTGGGACATTGTCATGTTGAAGGGTCCAGTTTTGCTTCAGCTTTAATGTTCTCACATGTTCCTCAAGCTCCCTCTGATACACAGTTGAATTTATTGTGGATTCTATGATGGTGAGCTGGCCAGGTCCTGCTGCAGTAAAGCATCCCCGAATCATGACACTTCCTCCTCCATGCTTCACAGCTGGTATGAGGTTCTTTTCCTGGAATGCTGCTTTTGGTCCTCTGTTCTGGTGTCCAAATAATTCAGTTTTAGATTCATCTGTTATTCTAGAAGTGCTGGTCATTGTCTACGATCTCTGTGGCAAACTTCAATCTGGCCTTGATGTTTCTCTTAGAGAGCAAAGGTTTCCTTCTTGCACATCTCCCATTCAAGATCTCCCATTCAAGTTATAGTTTCACATCAACAGTAGCAGCACTCTGCTGTAGGTCCCATGATTAAAATGTATGGTTTTTGAAAACATCTTTTAGCATCTTGCTGTCTGCTCTTTGGAGTGAACTTGCTTGGAAGTTGGGATGCTGGGATGTTGGCAGATGTTTTGGAAGTCTTCTGCTTTTTTATTACTATTTTATACTAATAAAAAAGTGGACTATTTTAATGATGTTTTTATCATGTGCATTTGATGTGCTTCACCTGTGTGTGATTTGAGCCGTTTTAATTGGCAATAAAGGTGGCGGTGTCCTGATTTATTCCTCACCAGAGATTGCATTTTTGTAGAATTACATTTTACAGAAGATTTTGAAATGTCTTTTGTTCTGTTTTAATTGTGTAGTTGAGTAACCTGAATCTCCCAGTATTATTATTGAGATTAAATATCCATATATCCAAGAATGAACAAAAAACACATGCCTTCGTAGGGGGTCCTACATTTTTCACATGGCTGTACTGTTATTTCATCCATTTTGGATTACGACAGACACTGTGCTGTTTATTTTTGAGCTACGATTAGCTGCTCAACTCTCACCCATCAGTTCAGAACTGTTCATCTAAACATTATCCTTAAAAAGTCCCTAAACAAGTCACAAAACATTTTATGGTCTGTTTTAAGTATTTTTTGCATGATCATGTTTCACAAATACCAGTAGTGATGGGTTGTAATTTTTATTTTTTTTTTTAACTTAATCAGAACAAACCAACTGCAGTTTGAATTTAACTGGAAAGCACAAGAAAAAAAACAATATGTAAATGTTAAACATATAAGCTTCACAAACATGTTAAATCATTTTTTTGCAAATGAACTCCATGTTTGTTTTCCAATTGTCTCTCTTTTAATAAAAGGAGCTCTGTATTTTTTTATAAAACATATGTTCGTATGTTCACATGTTCTTAATCAGATACTCTATTCAGTTAGACCTTTTATTCTCCACACAAAAAATTGATAAAGAACAATGCAGTGTTTAATATTTCTCCAAATCATGACTTCCCTGAGCACTAGGACTACCATGCATACACTGTACATGAGGGCGACTTTGACCTTTTTGTCGTTCACTGAAGATTCGTTTCTCCTAGTATGTCACTGTACTGACACATATTTGAAAACCCTGAGAAAGGAAGCTGCTTGTTTATTTAGTTTTTTTGGATTTAAAAAAAAAAAATTCTTACTAAACAATCTAAAACCGTGGTTGTCCAACTGGCCCTAGGGATCAACAGACTGTCAAGGTTTCATTCTTTTACTGTGTGTTTACTGTGCGCTGTCTGGGGGTCCCTGTAGACCTGCAGTTATAATGAAAAGCTGTTTATTTGGGGAGAAAGTGTTTAACAAAAAACAGCAAAACTCTAACATGAGAATTAATACATTTGAACTATAAATGTAATTTTGATTGTGGGAGAGTTAATCTATCCATTTCCAAACTTCTCCTCAAAGAAAACGTATTTTCTTAG
Organism: Lepidarchus adonis; assembly: GCA_037576955.1. NCBI lineage: Eukaryota > Metazoa > Chordata > Actinopteri > Characiformes > Lepidarchidae > Lepidarchus > Lepidarchus adonis. The sequence goes on from JBBIGC010035323.1 coordinate 5,622, forward strand.
TATCCAACCAGCAGCTAGTTTATTTAATCTGTCCTTCATTTCGAAATAGTTTACAATTACAATGCTGTTTGTGTAAGGCTGTTAACTATTTTTTGTTTTGAAAGCTCCGTATTAATAACTGTGACACCAGTGCTGTGACATGGCTGTATATTATATATTACCCAGCATTGGTTGGGGTTGATTCTTTTGTGATTCACATTACCAGTCTTCCTGCTCCTTCATTCCCCATGCCAGTTCACATACAGCTATGCCCTGAACAGAACGTGAGGAGGACAGAGGGGCACAGGCCAGAGAACAGTCTGAGAAAGGAACTTGTGATGACGGGCAAAAATGCAGGAAATCCCAGCTGGCGAGTTTCTGACAACGGAGACTTTTAGTTCCTGCTTTTTTGTTGGGTGAAAGTTCTTTTAGTGTTTGACTGTTGTGATGTATTGGTTAGTCATAGCGGCGAGTGGAGTAACTGAGAAAAGCAAGTCTACTCTTGTTCATCATGTGAGAATTGGAACATGACTCACCGAGGGCAGAGTCCAGTGTTTGTGCCCTCGAACCCTGAATTACCTTTTAAACTGAACCCTCCTGTTACAGAAACGCTACTAGAAATAAACAAAACTAAGTAAAAAAAAAAAATAAATACAATGGGTCCACAACAAAGTGTCATAATTTAAGACCATGCTAATACTGTTAGTGATAATAAATACTGATGTTGATTTAAACAGAAGTAAGAAGCTGGTCAAGACAAAGGCAAAATATTTCACCAATATCAATTTCTCCAGTGTGTGCTTATGTTTTTGTTTGATAATTTATTACAGAGAAAAGTTGCAAAAGTTAAACTTAAATATAGTAGTGTACAGCAAAACCTGGATCAAGTGATTTATGCGTGTGGTACTATAACTATTTGTTCTTGCTCTTTTGAATTTGATGACAGCAACAACTTGGAACCAGGGCATGTTTACCACTGTGGTACCTCACTCTGGACTTGAAATGCTATCCCATTCATATCTGATGTATTATTTCAGCTGCTCAACAGTTTCCAGTTTCCTTTGTCATGTTTTTTTTTTGCATAAAGATGTATCTGGACGCCCCAGTCCGATGCATGGAATCAGTATCTAGCTCATACTGGCCTCAAAATCGGATTGGCTGTCATAACAGAGAAAAACGTAAGATACTATGGGCACACCATGTCACATAACCATCAAAGAACATTACCATGACAACTGTGTTGAGTCCTGACCGTGCATGTGGAGCTATAGCCATATTGAGGTACAAATGCCTGTTCAGAATCCAAAAGCAACAGACACGCTGTTTAGAGAAGGACATCTCTCTCTGATGTCCTGCCTCACTAACTTTAGATTGTTTTGCATTTACATTTCGTAGTTCCAGCTTAAACTGTGTAGTTGTGATGGTATAACCAGCACGACACTAATTTCTGCAGTGGCAACACTTCAGTGGAATTGAAAATTTGAGCTTCAGCTTCACGGTTTCCTCTCCCTTGCTCACTACAGGGAAATGGTCACCAGATAACAATAAATATTGAATGCAAAAACTAATCTACAGCGGTGCTTGAAAGTTTCTATTTGAAAAGATTTATATTTTTTTGTGTGTATATGAGACAAAACACTGATTTTAAACAAGTTCTTAAAGAGGAAGAAAACCCAGTCAATGGGTTGATCAGGAAATTTAGGAACGTCAAGGGCAACTGATACTTTTATTTAAAACTTCACATACAAGGACACCTGCAGTGACACATGAGATCATTCCATTCACTATAGACCCTTTGACCCCTTTTTAAAATTGTAAATGTTGCTCTAGTTTGTTTGTGTGCATGGAAAATCAACCCAGAATTCCCAGAATAGGTGAATACCATAGAACCTTTTCCGCTGGGGAATTTATTCAGTGGCACCAAACAAAAGCTACATATGACCCCTCCTGTTGTGTAAGTAGGCATAGAGTGTAGGCAAGATTGATGCTTGTAACTGAAGTTAAATATCAGCCTTTCTGTATGTGGGATCTTTGTTCTTAGACATGACATAAGATCCATGCTTCTAAGTTTGGTTTCTATGTACTTGAGAGTGATTCAATTCAATATGATTCAATATCTTTTGAGATATATTATAGTTCAAAATTAGTTTTTTCAAATGTCCAAGTGATTACAAGCCATCCAGGCCCAGAATGCAGCAAAACAGCCCCCGACCAGAACACTCTCATCACCATGTTTCACAGATGGTATGTCTTTGTCTTCTAGTTTAAGTAAAACATTTTTACATTCTATTTAATTCATCACCAAAACATCCTTCTAGTTTGTCCACATGATCTATAATAAACTTTAATATATTTTAAATGGGCAAATATGTTCTTTTTAAAGAGTAGTTTCTTTCTCTTTTCAGTCGTCATGCACAGCCATGTTTTTTTTGGGTGAAGGACTCATTAACCAATGTTCATGAGGTATTTAGGTGCTTAGAAATTGCACTGGGTTCCTCTCACCACTCACACTATTACCTGAATTGCAGTTCGTTATCTTTGAAGGTCGACCACTTTTAGTTACAATGGTCTTGAATTTCCCATGTTTGTACATAATCTGTCTGACTGTTGATTAGTGGAGTTTTATCAACTATTTCTGAGGTCCTCAGATACCTCCTTCACCAGAGCTGTGTGTGTGTGTGTGTGTGAGGGAGAAAGACCAGGCTTTGTTGGATCTGCTGCTCTTTAATTAAAACAGGTTCTTCAACTCACACCTCATTGTCATCCCATTAAATGAAAACACCAGACTCTTGATTTCACCTTCAAATCTTCAAATTATATGATAATCCTAATGGTTCACTTACTTTTGCCAAATGCGGATATGTCATTGTATAATTTTATGTAATAAATACATGTCTAAATATAATAATTATTGTGTTTTATTTTTCTTATTTGTTTTATTATTATTAGGACTTATAATAGACTTATAAAAGAACATTTTAGGTTGATCACTGTAAAATACCATTAGTAAATACAGAAAATATACTTTTAAAAGCTCAGTAATCTTCAGAGTATGATGGTTGCAGCAGATGCACATTAAGATGGATAAGAATACATTAGACAAAATGTTCATTAAAAGTCAAGAAAAATAATTTTAAGGGAAGGTAATGCTAAAACATATACTACATCTATTACAAAAGCATGGCTTCGTAGTAGACAAGTCTAGGTGCTGCCTGTCTGCTGTCCAAACCTTTCACCAACTAAAAACACTTAAACAACTGCAGCCAACACCCCAACATCAAATCTAATCTCTTTGCAGCCAAAAAAGTGCAAAAAAAACACTTCACCTGTTCACCAAGATGTTTATTGCAGGTGTGAACATGTCTGTCTTGGTGAATTACTTCTTTGAGAGTTGCATGTGTGAACATTAGCAGTAGAAGTATTCCAATAATATCCTGGGTTTTGTGTGTAAAATGGGCTTTACTGTTTGTTTGTTTAAACTTTTTCTGGCAGTTTTAATAATTCAGCTTCTGGTTAATTTTCAATATACAAAGAAACAAAGTAACAAACAACCTCATTCAGTTCTCAAGAACTCTAGTGCAATTTGGATGTGGAAGCTAGTTCCTCTTCTGCTTTCAGTGGTGGTGTCCTATTTGTATTGTAGCTGCTTTGTGTTGTAATCTTGATTACACAAATAGGATGATGCACAGTAGCTGTAGGCAGCTGCAGTTAAAGGCACTGAAAGTACATCAGGCAATGCCTAATATCTATAAGCACTTACCCCAGATTTTATGATGTATCTAGTATTATTCTGCGCTGGTTTATGACTTAAATAAAATAGAAGCCTGTACATAGAGAAACTGTGTTTGTATGATATACAAGATACAAATACTGAACATTTTACACAATTTATGCTGGTTTTAATGGATTTTAATTTTAAGCAGCATTTAATGTAATTTTGTGTATGTCAGAAAATTATTAGTGCTAAAATACAAAATATTATTGTAAATTGGTATGCTTGAACACAGTCTGAAAATGTAGTGCTGACATCAAACATCAGGACCTTAGAAGATATCATTTTCATATTAGACACACACTATATTCAGTTGTTTTTTGCCCTGTTCTGTTGCCCACTTTTAAGTGGTGAACCATGAGAGACTTTCATTTCTTCAGAGAGAAGGAAGTGAGTCACAAGGACAAATTGGTAGTGAGGGTTCTTGTCACCAAATGTTTTGTTTTTCCAAGTGAGCTACTCTGTTTGTCTGACTTAAAGGTAAATGTAAAAAGTTTTAGACTAAAAGGCATTATTCTCTTTTGGTTGCCCATTGAATTGGTTATTAAAAATGTTCTTATATAGAAAGTAACTCATTGATACATGACTGTACATGGGAAAGGTCTATATATTTACAGCAATAATGGTGATGCATTAAAAACTATTTAAATTTGATATGGTTCACCTTTGTGTTTGAGTAAGCATTTAATAAATGTATATTAAATGAATTAAAATTGTACTAATCTTATGCTGTTGTGTAAACTTACATTGTGTACACTCAGTCCTTTGTTGGTTGTTTAAAACTGATTGAGCAGAATGCAATCAAATGACTTCTGCTAAAGGGAAATATTCCTACACGTGTGTGTGTGTGTGTGTGTGTGTGTGTGTGTGTGTGTGTGTGTGTGTGAGAGAGAGGATGAGTCAAAATGATATGCATCTCTTTAAGAAATGCTTTCACCTTTGGCATTATGTGCACTGACATCACATCTGTGGTCACACCTAGAATCACAGGGACCGCTGAGCAGCACGGGTCACATTTGACAGATTTTAAAGAATTTTTAAAAAGCTAATCCTAATAATTTTTTGCATTTCAGTGGTGCTAATTTTATACTGAATAATTTACATGTAGACGGATGATTGATTGCTGTCGTAACCGCCACCCACCCTTCCATCATTCAAATTAAAATTAAAAACTCAGTTTTTCCCAGCCAACAACAGACTTTTCTTCTATTTATTTCTGTTAAATTTAACTTTTCCAGCTTGTTTTATACACTAGGATGTAATGTAGCAAAGAGCTGAAAAAGTTTGAGAGGCTGGATACATTAGCGCCATTTACGTGAGAGAACATCTTTGCATCGCGTTGCTTTTCAAACTGTTCATTGCTGCAGTAAATAGTACATTTAAATTAAACCATTCATTTGGGGATGCCCCCTTTTTGTCACTTTATTATACTTTTAGCGAATGTGTTCATGTTTTTACATAGGCCGCCCATTTAAGCAAGCCACACCCAATACCAGGTTTGAAAAATTAATGTATAAGCTGCAGCCTACCGTTGGGAAAATATGCTACTGCTGTTCATATATATACTGTTCAGGTTAGGCTTTTGTTTCTGAAGCTTTTGTTTTAGTGTTTGTTAATCATTTGTTGTTTGCCAGTAATAATGCACTGTACTGAGAGTATACCAATATTAGGTATATGGTGGTAAGGAATATAGCCACGTTTTTGTCATTATATATTAGATCACAATTTTACTGGTTGAACACATGGTAATTGTCACAATGTAAAGAACATTGAACAGTAGTTTAATAAATTGAGAGAGCATTAGAATTCATGTTTAATTAGATTGGGTGCAACATAGTATGGGAAATGCTGAAAAAAGAAAATCAGTTTTTGATAGCTTTTTTTCATTCTGTACAACTCTTGTCATTTCGGATACTGCAGTGTTACTGAACGATCAAATAATGACACACTGATTTTCTGCTGTCCAGTGCAATAAGCTTTCATATCCACTTTACCTCTGTAATGTCTGCTTTACATGCCTACCATCTATATAACTTTGTCCCAAACATTCTGGTTCCCTTATATTAAGGGGGCTGGTATAAAGTGTTGCAATTTCTACATTCTAAATGTTCACCTCAATTTAGAGGTCAAGCATTTCCTGTAGGTCTTCACCAAGTTTGCACACAATGTAGTTGGTATTTTGGCCCATTCTTCCATGCAGATCTTCTCAACAGTTGTGATGTTTTGGGGCTATCGCTGGGCAACACAGACTTTCAACTCACTTCACAGATTCTCTATTGGATTGAGGTCCAGAACCTTGAAATGCATTTTACGAGCACTGCAGGATTTTAATCCATGACTATGTAGTGTGCAACTAATAGTATCCTTTGTTACTGTGGTCCCAGCTGTCTTCAGGTCATTGACCAGTTCCCCCCCATGTAGTTCTGGGCTGCTTCCTCACCGTTCTAGATCATTTGTTCCCCACGAGGTGAGATCTTGCATGGAGCCCCAGGTCGAAGGAGATTGTCAGTGATCTTATATTTATTCCATTTTCTAATAATTGCTCCAACAGTTGATCTCACCAAGCTGCTGCCTATTGTAGATTGGATCATCCCAGTCTTGTGCAGGTGTACAATCTTGTCCCTGGTGTCGTTAGACA
>JBBIGC010035343.1:5000-12009 GCA_037576955.1 Lepidarchus adonis
TATTCCAGGATGAAACATCAAAGATCCATGAAAACATTGGAAGATGGCCTAGAACTAGAACACTCATGGAAAGACAAACCTCTGCAACTCATCAACCACTGGCAGATAGATGTACAGGAACATCTGTGCCGAGATTGGTCTGGAAGTCCCAAGGTCAAAATGGGAGCCACCTCCAAAGATGGTTGAGAATGACCAAGCTAGGATCCTGTGGGACTTCCACATACAGAATGACAAACTGGTAATAGCTAACTAACTGCACATAGTAGTGGTGGAGAAGCAGAGGAAGAAGGCCATAGTGATAGATGTAGTGATCCTGAGTGATGCTAACATCAGGAAAAAGGACCATGAGAAGTTAGAGAAATACCAAGGGCTGAGAGAAAAGCTAAAAAAGACGTGAAAGATGAAGGCAACAGTGTTCCCTGTGGTAATCGGAACACTTGGGGCAGTGTTTTATATGTATATAAATGTATATATGTATATATGTTTTATAATGTAGTTAAAACTATGTTTTAATAATTATTATTTAAAAATTTACAATTTTTAGATATTTTTTACAAGATTTAGGATATTTAAGAAAAACATTCCAAAAGTAGTGAGATTATGAGTCTTATTGATTGTTTTCCTCAAACTAATGGCATGGGAGCCTATTTGTAAATTAGCTGCTTTTCAGCTTAGCAGATACAAGCCCAAAGTACTTGAAAGCACTATAATGCTCTTCTTAATGTCCCATCAGGCCAAAGAAAAAATGCTCCCTGTAAGCAGTTTCCTGCTGACTAAGCAGTTCTGTTTGCATGAGTTCTAAAGTCAAAGACTGCCAATCAATACATTTAAGTAGTAAAACAGGTGTGGTATCTCTTGCAATAAGGGAGACTGGAATTGAGGGTAATGTGAGAATGACGTAAGCTATTTTGTGAAACTCTTTAAAAAAGGCTGTGCTGTAGTACAACAAAACACTCATTCATTAAAACAGAACAGCTGGATTCTATGCAGGTTATTCATTATAGTGTATGGTAAAGCAAATACACTTATCGTCCAACAGTAGGACTATAATTAAATACACCTACTTTTACATTTTTAAATTCCATACATGCCATATTATACAAACAAACACACAAATAATTAAATAAATATAATATATAGCTTAATGAATTAAATATATTCTCACACAGTTCACACAGTAGAGGTCTTCTGCTAGTTTCATTAATATTAATACTCATTGCACGTTCCAAAGACCCATGCCAATTACTTTCCATTATTTTCATTCTTATTAGAGTTCTCAGAGGACTTGTTATTTGTGCTGATTATGAAAATGAGTTTTTATTCTGTTTTCTGTTTGTAGTCAGCAATAGTAATAAATAATAATGAGAGTGAGAGAGAGAGAGAGAGAGAGAGAGAGAGAGAGAGAGAGAGGGGAGAAAGATATTTTCTGAATGATGATATGAGGCACAGTCGGCTGATTTCTAAAATTGTCATATTTTCTTTGGACATCTGAACTAAGTTCTAAGAAGTGTTTCTACTAACTGGAATGTTCTGAATGATCAGCAAATATAGGAATTGTATTTAAACTGATTACACTTAAGGGTTACCCCCCCCCCCCCACACACACACACACAAATTTCAGCTCCGCCACAATATAATGTATAAACATGAATATAAAAAGTGTTCTGCCAAACATAACTACTATACACACTATTTAGCATGAGTCATGTGTAATGACATTTTGGTATCAACAGCATTCAACTGAAGTCTGAGTGTGCTTACCTGCTTTACGTCATACAATTACAATGCAGCTGCGTCCAAATAAATATAAGATCATTCCCGAAAGCAAATATCTGCTGTTTCAGACCTTGTATTTTCATGTCGTGCAGGGAACTGATCACAAGTGGTCACTTGAGATACATGTGAGACCTATTCTGATGCCAGATGTGAAATGATGTACTTGGAGCTCCACTTGTGGTTGGATCATCCAAGAGGCCGGTGTGAACAGGGCCATTTGTGCACTTTGGTGTTGAAATACTACTTCACTTTTTTTTAGCTTTGAATGTGAGCCTTTGCTTTCTATAAGCTTACAATGAGAATATCTAATATCATCAATGTGGAGGATTCATTTTCATTGATATCTGACCCCTTAAATGATTTTTAATGTCAATGTCCATGAAGAATGTTTTGTAAATTTGTAATTTTTAAAACGTTTTTTTTTGGACACACTCATGTTAAGATTTGGTTAGAAAAAAACCTGCAGTGTGACCACAGCCTAGAAGACTTCAAAAAGGACTCTATCCTTTCCTGATCGATGCTTGATTGTACAAAAATGGCAGTTTTAGGATTGAAACTAACACCAGGCCTCAGTTGCAGTGCCAGAGAGTGTAGAAGCTGAGCAAGAAATATCTAAGAAAATATCTGGTGGGCCTCTGTAATTACAGTCAAGATCTGTCACATATAAATAAATATAAAAACAAACTGTGAATATTACAGATTATATTTATAGCAATTTAGGTGTTAAATTAACAGCGCTCACCTCACATGGTCCAACTCTGCTTTGCTGACTCTAATTGGGCGGTTAATGAGTCTTGCTGAGTGGGAAGAACCTGCTCAAATTTGGCATGGTGGTGTAAATTAATGCTGGTTGACACAACAGGCAATGTCCTCAAAGGTGAGCTAGTTTTAGCATTGCTTATCGATCATAAGAGCATGGACAGGGGTGAAAGTATGAAATAGCGAAGATGGTGCCGAGAAGGCTAGAAAAGACCTTGAGAACGATGCAGTGAAAATCTTTGAAATATTGCTTATATCTGAGTTGGTGGGCAGTGAGAGAGGATTAATTCATAGCATATTAACTGTCATGATTATGTTCGCATTAAAGATAAAAAGCTTTCTCTAGTTTTTATTTAATCACTGGCTGGCCAGCTTGTTAATCTCATTACAGGAAATAAATGAAGAAATGGAGAAGATAAAAATGCCCAGATTTTAGAAAAAATAAAAGCTGCTAGCAAACCTAATTTCAACACAATGGTTCAGCTTTTCTCCTACCACCTTGTTAAAAAAGAGAAAACAGATTGACTTTGGGTTGGGATGGTTTGCAAAATACTGTAACTCCCAGTCTGAAAACAACTACCAATCTAACCTTGTCATATCAGAAATAAAACCATATTCATCATTTCCTATTGATCTCCTATTGGTGCAGTTGTTAACACTGTAGTTTCATGGCAAGAAGTTCCTGGGATTGATCCCTGGGTCGGCCATGGGTGACAGGTCGGCCATGGGTGACTTTGTATGGCTCCTCCCACTGTCCAAAGGTTTGCGGTTGACCGACTCTACTAAATTGCCCATAAGTGTGAGTGTCTCCATGTTGCCTTATGACTGGTTGGCTTCCTATACAGGGTGAGCCATGCTTTGGCTCATGGTCAGCTGGGATTGGCTTCAGCTTCCCTGTGACTTGAAATTAATAAAGCAGTTTGGTAAACAAGTCCTCGACTTATGAGAGGGTTCCGGTCCTTATTGTGTGTCGTAAGTCAAATTTTGGCGTAAATCGGAATCCCTTACACAAGCGCCTACTGTGTTTTGCTCTGGGGCCATTCCTCTGTCAGTCCACCAGAGGGAGACATTCACCACCTGAGGCTCTGTATTGCATTTTTTGAGCATTTTATTAAAGGTACTTTCACTTTAAAGTTTCACACAATTAAAAAAACAAAACAAAAATGGGCCGTGGACGTATATGCACCTCCCTTCTGTGATATGCCTTTTTTAAAAGCTCCTCATCATGTTTTCAGTTTCTCTTTTCCAAGACTCCTTCCCTCGGCTCATCATGACTGACAGGCCGTCAGGGCGACGCTGTCAGGATCTCTCATTCGGTTTGATTAGCGTCTTGATTAAGATCTGCTCCCTGTGCCACCGCCCAGCCTACTCCACTTTGCAGCAGGGAACATTACTAAGCCCTAAAAAAGAAGCCCTCTTCAGTTTTGATATGAATGTAGTCATCCATTTTTCATGTTTTTTTTCTGGCCCTCTTCTCTGCAAGTTTGTAATATGTCATATTCTTTCAGGTTTCAGCTTTTTTGTCTTTTTTTTCTATGGAGATCAATGGAGTTTTGGATCAAAAGACTTTTCTCTTATAAGGGGAGTTCAGTGGTATAAATATGCATCAGAGGAGCAGCAGATGTGCAGTCACCTCCGTTAGGCTAAGAAAGGCAGACTGGCAGCAGCAGAAAGCCTCCACACTAACAGCAGTTTGGCTGCTACCTCTCGCTACACAGAGAGAGCAAACTTCAAAAGCATATCACCAACTCTGCAGGTTGGAGCACACAGTGTTGTTGGGGGTGGGTTGGGGTAGGGAACTTTCTGGTGTGCACTTTATTCTCTGCTTCATACATTGCTTACTTTACTGCTCCTGTTTTGCAGGGACTCACTATGCCTTATTTGGGGACAAATACTTATGGTTGTCGAGTAGAACCACTCATTTTAGCAGGTTTCTGGGTAACATTTACTAGAATTCTGCATTTGTCTTCAGGTTTTTGAGGGGACCCCTTGCTTTTGAGAGCTTCATTGTGCCTCTGTTGGGAAATCCATATTGCCATGAAGTAGCACCTATCATCTTTTTTAAAATTTTTAATTCTTATCAGTGTCAAGTAGAAGTAAAAGTATGTTTTTGTGGAAAACCTTCTCGTGTCTTATTTTGAACTTTTATTTTTATCAAGCTGAACATCCACATGTTTTTTGGGGGCAAATCCATGCTGGTACGGGGAGAACCTATTCAATAATTCTTTTATTAGGACATATTTCTCTGTACATATGTAAATTTATTTATTGATAGGATATGTCCAGTTTTACCTTTGGTGGAAAAAAATGGAAACAAACAAACTATTGAACAACGCAAAAACCTCTCCGCTCACCCCCCACATTGGTCCACACTGATAAATAAAAGTACAAGTCAAAAAGTATGAAGCATTAACATATTACCAGTTTAACATTTTCAGCTTAAAATCAAGTTGTAAGAGCTGTAGATGTTTTTTTTTTAATATGAGAGGAAAGACTAATAAAATGAGAAAATGTGATGTTTCCCAGGTTTGTCAATTATCCAGACATTTTCTTCTTCTTCTAGATGATTTCTAACATGAGAAGATGCATCTACGTGGAATCAAAGAGGCAAATGAAAATACATTTAATGTCTCAGTGCTAAATTAAGTGTGGCTCAGGGGAACTTCAAAGATAGTAATCAGTGGGCAAGGTTTGATTTCAGTATCTAAAACTAAAGACATTATCTTGAAAAATGGAGAACCTATTAATAATCCATAACACTGCTCAACAGTGAGGCACCCATTGCTTGTCTTGATCACCTATTTTGCAGCCGAAATACAGATGATAAGCTTTCTTCACAAAAGCAGTCATCAAACATCTTTGAGGCGCAAGTGTATATTCGCCATAGACACAGCATAATGTATTGTGACGACATTGACGAGACACATCGTCCGACACCAAAACATCTATTGAATTGAGCTGACTTACTGTTATATTGCTACAGATACTATACTGAGTTGTGTAATTACTGTGTTTCCCAAACGATAGGCCACCCCACATTATAGGCCACCCCATTCTATAAGCCACAGAAAATGTTCATTTATGTTTTAAATCACTAACAAAAGCCCCATGTTATTAGCCGCAGTGTTACTGAATTTACTGATCTGAAGTAGAAGCATATAATTTGACCCCTGGAGGCAAGTCTATACCGATTATACATTATACTGTAAGTCAGGGGCCACATTGACTTTTAAACAACACACTGACTATCTATATTGACCAAATGAGCAGGATCGGTGTATGCATGCCGCCTTTATAGCATCCTGAGACAGCATCAAGCTTGTTCAGACTTGCCCAGGCATGCACAGGATCTCATCTTCCACAGAACAACTTCCAACCTGGCCTGATTCCATGTCTGGACATGCCCAGGGCTGCACAAACCGTTGTTGATAAGTCACTTAGGAGAGTGAATATGTTATACTGTAGATATATGAAAAAATGAAAACTCTTGAAACTCTTATTGTGAGTGGTGCATTATGATGAGTAGAGCCCTTTAGTTTTTATTTTTTTGAGGAATATTCATTGGTGCTCTCTTTTTCACCTTTACTAAAGAATGGCAAGAACCAAAATGGATTGCCATGTACCAGCTCTAACAATGTGACTGTGGCTATTAATAGTCTTCAAATGCATTTAAATGTTATGACTGTGGTGGGGCTTTTCCATTGAATGTACTCTTTGTAGGGCAGTTGATCTCCTGAAGCAAGGTTGGACTAAGCTTATTCAAGATTACTGTGATGTTTTTCAGCGCCTGAAGTGTAGATAATGCAGTCTGAATCAGCAAGATTGTTTACTCAGTTGTTTTGGCAATCAAGTGTCCAGTATATTTATTGCTGCGTACACTTGAATAGTCAGCTGGCGAGGTGCATTGCAAATTTGTGAATCTTATGGCAATGAATGTGAGGCACTATACATTTATAAACATCACTCCAGCTACACATTTGTACTAATATAAACCTTTAAACCTTTTAAAGCTCTTTCTGTGTTGATTCCAACAGAATTAAGAAGCAAAAAGCTTTGCTCTTTGTAACTATTCAACACAGTCGCAATTGATTTGTTGTCCTGTCTGTGAGTGCCATGTCTGTTTATTGTTCTGTGCATTCATACTAATACTGGATGTTGTATATTCTGCACTTGTTTCACACTGTTGTGGACCTGCACGTTATGTAGATTTCTGTAATGTGCAACTTATGTGATGATTTTATTTATTTATTACGTTTATTTGATAGGGACAGATACATTATAACATAGACAATCTGAACAAATCAGAAGTCCCATGCATGCATCATGGTGCTTATAGCGAGAGCTAATTTGCAGCACTTGGGCTTTTTTTTAACCAACATTCAATTTACAACAATTACCATGATAATAAAAAAGTTGACAATGATACAAACAACATATTCAATTACAGGCAGATACAACAGAGATACAAGTAAAA